>CM068833.1:52005085-52265085 GCA_028554795.2 Sinohyriopsis cumingii | reverse complement strand
ACGTACGCGAACAAACACACACACACATACACACACACAGAGGGAAGAGTCAAAAACAAACCCCAAATATACTATCAACACAGAAGGGAGATAATACAAACCCCAAATAAACTATCCACACAAACGTACGCGAACGCATACAAACCCCAAATATACTATTCACACAACGTCGCTAACGCATACAAACCCCAAATATGCTATCCACACTCGGGAGGAAGAAGAAAAAATCAACCAAATATACGATCTACACAACGTACGCGAACAAACACACACACACACACACATACACACACACAGAGGGAAGAGGCAAAAACAAACCCCAAATATACTATAAACACAGAAGGGAGATAATACAAACCCCAAATAAACTATCCACACAAACGTACGCCAACGCATACAAACCCGAAATATACTATCAACACAGAGTGAAGAAGAAAAAGTTTTTTGAAAGCACCTAAGCCCTCACCTGCAATGACCAACTCTGCCAAACACCTACACCCCACTCCCCACTCCCAACACTACAAAACCCATTTAACCCGTTATTTTATGGCATCAGTGTGTGATTTAGGAAACATCAAGACACAAAATGATGGATGAATAGACCGACTATTGTTTACCGACTTGCATGCCTAAAGAGCGTGCGTGAAGGAAAACATCCTTCCATTTCAATTCTAACTAAAACATGATCCAGAGGGATAGAGAGAGGTGAAAGAGCACAATTTCATAAAGTGTGAGCAAAAACAAAACACGCCATCCTTATTATACAATGTCAAGACCAAGAGACACCTACGTTTTCTTTCTGGTCTATTCTCTTTTAGAAGGTAGTATGAAATTTCACATCAGGGCCAACGCATCGGCTCACATTGTCAATTTTTCCATTTCCATGTCTTTACTGGCACAAGTTCTTCATCATCTTCAATTTCTTCTTCTTCTGAATCCCTCTTCTCTGTTTCGTCTTGTTTTTATTTCTTCTCTTTTCTCGTAGGGCACTCTGAATTCCAGTGTCCTTTCTCCTGACAACGATATTAGGTATCTTGACTTGTGTCTCTCTTTCTTAGACGAAGCAGGTATTCTGGAGACAAATACCCATTTACCTTTGCAGATATAGCAAACTTCATTAGCACTTACACACTTTCGTATGACTCTCATCAAATCAACGATCAAAAGAGTAAGTTTTGTTGCCACTTTCGCATGTGAATTATGCTTTCGTATGACTTTTAGCAAATATTTGACCAGCAGGTCGATCTGTGCTGACTCTTCCATCTTCTTGATCGTTTGAGAGCGGAATGAATACTCTGACGCTAAGACACTCTCCTTATATACAGGGACCTGCTGCGTATGAAACCTAGTCAAATGTAATTTTGCAATAAGATGAAACGATTTCATTGAGGAAGTAAAAAGCAATGATGTACCGTATCGCCTCACACAAAACCTGAAGTGTTAGTTCAAATCCGTGTCAGCGATTTCGAAGACGACATAACTGAGCTTTAATCAATGCTCGCCAATTATGCCACAAAACCACGAGTCCTGATTCACGCCAAAAGAAATTTCGTTCGGTCCATAAAAAATAGTATCATATCTGAGAAACGCAAAAAGGAACTTCCAGAAAACTGAGAAAGACGGCTTACACCTACAACGTAAATGTATGAGTTCAAGTAGTGCGTAAAACTTAGTCAAATTAAATTTTTATAGTCAAGACGAAACGATCTCTTTTCAAACAAGAAAGCAGACAACAAGCGACAATGGCGATCCGTGTCACACAACACTTTTCAAAATGTATATTATCAGAGGTTTGTTCTAGCGATCTGCACGGTTAAATTAAATGTTGATGTATTTTGCAATAAGACGGACACAATTTCCATGGGATCGCCCATGGTACGAATGTTCGTGCATTAGTTTAATTTTTAAAAATATTTTTTTTATATAAATCGCCTATAGGATAGACCCAGTAAAGCATGGCCATTCTCGTCACTGTCTGAATAGCTACTCAAGTCAATTCGAAGCGAACGCGGTAAGAAAATAAGTATAGCCAATGAAATGGCTTACAACGGGTGATGCATTGTTTTGTTCTAGGACTGTGTGGCATAATAATCCCTATGTTCTTGCGTTGTTACCATTACAGTGCAGACAGACTGAAATGTGAACTTACAAGCCCACTTTGTGTGTGTTGTACCATTTCCTCTTACCACATCAAAATACTGAGCGTCACAGTACTGGTTCGCGTTTTCAAACTGACCATTTTTTTTATATCTCACTTAAACATTTCGACATAAACACTCACACTCACATCGGTAGAGTCAGAACAGACGTGTTACAGTATTGAGAGGCATGTTATCTTTTCGTTTTCAAACTAATAAATTTGGGGCTTGTATGAAGTAAAGGACCGAAAGTACAGTGAAACTCAAGGATGATGACCCAATCTGTCTGTCTATTGATGCGTGTATTTACTTAAGAAGAAATATGACCTCTAAAACACAAAGAGATACGGCAAGCATGATTAGATCAAACACAACGATGTTTTCCTTCACGCCCGTGTAATTTAGAGTTTCAATCGTCTTTGAAGACAAACTTGGTCTCCTTTTGTAGGGCTTGAAATAATAAAAGAAACTGAAAAATCTTAAGCACTTTGCTATAGATAATTTCATCAACAGACTAAAGAACATAAATACCGTTACAACAATAGAAAGCCTTAAATCTTCTATCAAAAAGAAATGCATGAAAAAAATTAAAGATTAACGATAACTAACCAATGAAACCGAATTTAACAAAGGCAATGACATGTGAAGAAATGCTTCTCACTTTGGAAAGGTAGGCGAATGTACTCTGTCATGCACCATCAACTTGAAAAAAATTATAAACAGAGAGAAACCTGAATTCAAAATTCAGTTGTTTCTTTTTCTTCAAAATTGTTTCGTTTCTTTTTTCTTTTTTTTGGAACAAATCTAAGCACTAATATAGAGTGGAAAAGGGAAAATGCACATACATGCTTTGATATTTCTGAAAAAATGAGGGGATATTCCTAACGTTCATAACCACCTATATATGCTTGGACTTGTCTGTGACTTATCCACAAAACAAGATGTACATATTTCTGGTCAAGCTGCAAGTGTGTGCGTGTTTTTGAAAATGGTAAAAATGGGATATACAATTTTCTCGTGACACTTATAAAGTGAAGAGTCTGTGCAAGTGTCAAAAGCCAAAGTCATATAAGTTTTGTATTTTGTACGGCTTGTAAAGATTTCCACTTTAGAAAATGTGAAGTATCACAAGTTATTATCACAAACAGAAGTGGAACATAGGGGCTTTCCCTTTTCCACTCTATATTAGTGCTTAGATTTGTTCCAAAAAAAAAGAAAAAAGAAACGAAACAATTTTGAAGAAAAAGAAACAACTGAATTTTGAATTCAGGTTTCTCTCTGTTTATAATTTTTTTCAAGTTGATGGTGCATGACAGAGTACATTCGCCTACCTTTCCAAAGTGAGAAGCATTTCTTCACATGTCATTGCCTTTGTTAAATTCGGTTTCATTGGTTAGTTATCGTTAATCTTTAATTTTTTTCATGCATTTCTTTTTGATAGAAGATTTAAGGCTTTCTATTGTTGTAACGGTATTTATGTTCTTTAGTCTGTTGATGAAATTATCTATAGCAAAGTGCTTAAGATTTTTCAGTTTCTTTTATTATTTCAAGCCCTACAAAAGGAGACCAAGTTTGTCTTCAAAGACGATTGAAACTCTAAATTACACGGGCGTGAAGGAAAACATCGTTGTGTTTGATCTAATCATGCTTGCCGTATCTCTTTGTGTTTTAGAGGTCATATTTCTTCTTAAGTAAATACACGCATCAATAGACAGACAGATTGGGTCATCATCCTTGAGTTTCACTGTACTTTCGGTTCTTTACTTCATACAAGCCCCAAATTTATTAGTTTGAAAACGAAAAGATAACATGCCTCTCAATACTGTAACACGTCTGTTCTGACTCTACCGATGTGAGTGTGAGTGTTTATGTCGAAATGTTTAAGTGAGATATAAAAAAAATGGTCAGTTTGAAAACGCGAACCAGTACTGTGACGCTCAGTATTTTGATGTGGTAAGAGGAAATGGTACAACACACACAAAGTGGGCTTGTAAGTTCACATTTCAGTCTGTCTGCACTGTAATGGTAACAACGCAAGAACATAGGGATTATTATGCCACACAGTCCTAGAACAAAACAATGCATCACCCGTTGTAAGCCATTTCATTGGCTATACTTATTTTCTTACCGCGTTCGCTTCGAATTGACTTGAGTAGCTATTCAGACAGTGACGAGAATGGCCATGCTTTACTGGGTCTATCCTATAGGCGATTTATATAAAAAAAATATTTTTAAAAATTAAACTAATGCACGAACATTCGTACCATGGGCGATCCCATGGAAATTGTGTCCGTCTTATTGCAAAATACATCAACATTTAATTTAACCGTGCAGATCGCTAGAACAAACCTCTGATAATATACATTTTGAAAAGTGTTGTGTGACACGGATCGCCATTGTCGCTTGTTGTCTGCTTTCTTGTTTGAAAAGAGATCGTTTCGTCTTGACTATAAAAATTTAATTTGACTAAGTTTTACGCACTACTTGAACTCATACATTTACGTTGTAGGTGTAAGCCGTCTTTCTCAGTTTTCTGGAAGTTCCTTTTTGCGTTTCTCAGATATGATACTATTTTTTATGGACCGAACGAAATTTCTTTTGGCGTGAATCAGGACTCGTGGTTTTGTGGCATAATTGGCGAGCATTGATTAAAGCTCAGTTATGTCGTCTTCGAAATCGCTGACACGGATTTGAACTAACACTTCAGGTTTTGTGTGAGGCGATACGGTACATCATTGCTTTTTACTTCCTCAATGAAATCGTTTCATCTTATTGCAAAATTACATTTGACTAGGTTTCATACGCAGCAGGTCCCTGTATATAAGGAGAGTGTCTTAGCGTCAGAGTATTCATTCCGCTCTCAAACGATCAAGAAGATGGAAGAGTCAGCACAGATCGACCTGCTGGTCAAATATTTGCTAAAAGTCATACGAAAGCATAATTCACATGCGAAAGTGGCAACAAAACTTACTCTTTTGATCGTTGATTTGATGAGAGTCATACGAAAGTGTGTAAGTGCTAATGAAGTTTGCTATATCTGCAAAGGTAAATGGGTATTTGTCTCCAGAATACCTGCTTCGTCTAAGAAAGAGAGACACAAGTCAAGATACCTAATATCGTTGTCAGGAGAAAGGACACTGGAATTCAGAGTGCCCTACGAGAAAAGAGAAGAAACAAAAACAAGACGAAACAGAGAAGAGGGATTCAGAAGAAGAAGAAATTGAAGATGATGAAGAACTTGTGCCAGTAAAGACATGGAAATGGAAAAATTGACAATGTGAGCCGATGCGTTGGCCCTGATGTGAAATTTCATACTACCTTCTAAAAGAGAATAGACCAGAAAGAAAACGTAGGTGTCTCTTGGTCTTGACATTGTATAATAAGGATGGCGTGTTTTGTTTTTGCTCACACTTTATGAAATTGTGCTCTTTCACCTCTCTCTATCCCTCTGGATCATGTTTTAGTTAGAATTGAAATGGAAGGATGTTTTCCTTCACGCACGCTCTTTAGGCATGCAAGTCGGTAAACAATAGTCAGTCTATTCATCCATCATTTTGTGTCTTGATGTTTCCTAAATCACACACTGATGCCATAAAATAACGGGTTAAATGGGTTTTGTAGTGTTGGGAGTGGGGAGTGGGGTGTAGGTGTTTGGCAGAGTTGGTCATTGCAGGTGAGGGCTTAGGTGCTTTCAAAAAACTTTTTCTTCTTCACTCTGTGTTGATAGTATATTTCGGGTTTGTATGCGTTGGCGTACGTTTGTGTGGATAGTTTATTTGGGGTTTGTATTATCTCCCTTCTGTGTTGATAGTATATTTGGGGTTTGTTTTTGCCTCTTCCCTCTGTGTGTGTGTGTATGTGTGTGTGTGTGTGTGTTTGTTCGCGTACGTTGTGTAGATCGTATATTTGGTTGATTTTTTCTTCTTCCTCTCGAGTGTGGATAGCATATTTGGGGTTTGTATGCGTTAGCGACGTTGTGTGAATAGTATATTTGGGGTTTGTATGCGTTCGCGTACGTTTGTGTGGATAGTTTATTTGGGGTTTGTATTATCTCCCTTCTGTGTTGATAGTATATTTGGGGTTTGTTTTTGACTCTTCCCTCTGTGTGTGTGTATGTGTGTGTGTGTTTGTTCGCGTACGTTGTGTAGATCGTATATTTGGTTGATTTTTTCTTCTTCCTCCCGAGTGTGGATAGCATATTTGGGGTTTGTATGCGTTCGCGTACGTTTGTGTGGATAGTTTATTTGGGGTTTGTATTATCTCCCTTCTGTGTTGATAGTATATTTGGGGTTTGTATGCGTTCGCGTACGTTTGCGTGGATAGTTTATTTGGGGTTTGTATTATCTCCCTTCTGTGTTGATAGTATATTTGGGATTTGTTTTTTCCTCTTCCCTCTGTGTGTGCGTGTGTGTGTGTGTGTGTGTTCGCGTACGTTGTGTAGATCGTATATTTGGTTGTTTTTTTCTTCTTCCTCCCGAGTGTGGATAGCATATTTGGGGTTTGTATGCGTTAGCGACGTTGTGTGAATAGTATATTTGGGGTTTGTATGCGTTCGCGTACGTTTGTGTGGATAGTTTATTTGGGGTTTGTTTTATCTCCCTTCTGTGTTGATAGTATATTTGGGGTTTGTATGTGTTCGCGTACGTTTGTGTGGATAGTTTATTTGGGGTTTGTATTATCTCCCTTCTGTATTGATAGTATATTTGGGGTTTGTTTTTTCCTCTTCCCTCTGTGTGTGTATGTGTGTGTGTGTGTGTGTGTGTTCGCGTACGTTGTGTAGATCGTATATTTGGTTGTTTTTTTCTTCTTCCTCCCGAGTGCGAATAGCATATTTGGGGTTTGTATGCGTTCGCGTACGTTTGTGTGGATAGTTTATTTGGGGTTTGTATTATCTCCCTTCTGTGTTGATAGTATATTTGGGGTTTGTATGCGTTCGCGTACGTTTGTGTGGATAGTTTATTTGGGGTTTGTATTATATCCCTTCTGTGTTGATAGTATATTTGGGATTTGTTTTTTCCTCTTCCCTCTGTGTGTGCGTGTGTGTGTGTGTGTGTGTGTGTGTGTGTGTGTGTGTGTGTGTGTGTTCGCGTACGTTGTGTAGATCGTATATTTGGTTGTTTTTTTTCTTCTTCCTCCCGAGTGTGGATAGCATATTTGGGGTTTGTATGCGTTAGCGACGTTGTGTGAATAGTATATTTGGGGTTTGTATGCGTTCGCGTACGTTTGTGTTGATAGTTTATTTGGGGTTTGTGTTATCTCCCTTCTGTATTGATAGTATATTTGGGGTTTGTTTTTTCCTCTTCCCTCTGTGTGTGTGTGTGTGTGTTTGTGTGTGTGTGTGCGTATGTCTGCGCGCGTACGTTGTGTGTGTGTGTGTTTGTGTGTGTGTGTGTGTGTGTGTATTGGTCTCTGTCCCTATAAAAACTCACTTTATCCCTATCAGATACACTCTACCTACCTACCTGCAGTAGCGTGTATTCAGGTCAGCCACTTGCAACACTGTTGCCATTCATCCCCTAGTGTTCAGTACAGTGACGTCACTGACGCTGGAAATTTTGAGACTATAAATATCGACTTGGGGATTTCCACATTTTGTAGCTATACATATATACTAGAATTCATAAACAGGAACGTCACTCAAGCTGAGGCTATAAAAAGATAGTGGGATTTTCCAAAGGAAAAACCCACAAGTTGGAGCTATAAATAGATAGTGGGATTTCATAGGAATTTCAGCTGATTATAGATACATAGGTATTTATCCACGATCGTCACAGAAGTTGATATTGTAAGTAGTTACCAATTTTATCCATTTTAGTCTAAACCATTGTAACTTAATTTTCGGGGATATGTTTATTTTCCTTTAAATTCTGGGACAATTTCGTCATTTTAGCGTTACTTTTAGTCACATCCATTTTGTCGTTGAGCATTTCCTTGATTATAGCTATTTATAGCATCATTACAATTATGCAAATTTTTGAACACCCCAGCAAGATTTCAGGTCTTGGTAATGCTTTATATATAAATCTCACGCTTGTACTAGTGTATGTATGTTTCTGTCTCTGTTGTGTTTGACCCTGTACCATCATTGTCCCTAGACAATCCCACCATGTTCAATTCCCCTTGACGCTATACAGACCCACCATGTTCAATTTCCATATGTTCAATTCCCCTTGTCCCTAGACAGACCCAAACTCTATTCCCATGTTAATTTCCCCTTGTCGCTAGACAGACCCACACTATAGTTCCATGTTAAATTCCCCTTGTCGCTAGAGTGACCCACGATTTATTCCCATGTTAATTTCCCTTGTCGCTAATCTGACCCACGATTTTTCGCCATGTTAAATTTCCATTGTCGCTAATCTGACCCAGGGGTCTCTGTAATGCTAATTCCCATTGTCGCTAATCTCACCCCATTTACTACTATTACTGCAAGTCAAAAAAAATAAATCAAAATTTAATAGCTCCTAAGATTAGGCTAATTACATGTGGCTTACACAACATTGGCATATATTCAACGTCCACTAGTATAACTGGCTTAAATTTGAACAAATTGGCTTTGGCGTTTCTAATAACATGAACCTGTTACGCCGGGCGCCTCCTGGATATATGTCTTCCCTGCATTGCCACGCTCAGACATTATAATTAAATAACGCGGCCATAGCACATAAACACGGGAATGTAGTGGCTCCATTCCTACAAACTCGACGAATTAAATAGCCTGGTCATCAGGCATTAACAAGACGCAAAAGTACATCGTTTACAAACGCGACTATATTTATATTCGTATTCGTATAGTCTGGCTACCCATTGTCAAAGAGACAAGATTGAAGAATGAGCAGTAGACTCGCAAAACTGTTGGAGCTCCAGATGCACCTGGAATACGCCAGGCGCCTCCTGAATGAACTAGCAGCGAAGGCTATTGTAGAGGAATGAAGAATTAAAGAGGAGCAGAGAAGAAAGAAAGAAAGAGGGGGAAAAGAGGAGAGGGATCAGGTCTAAAGTATTGATGAGACCTAAGAGTGAGGTGAAACCTGAGGCGAGGAGGCCTCCACAAACAACAGTAACAGCACCACAGCGTCAACCACAGCCACAGCCTCTTCCACCAGTAGTACAATTACCTGTGGTTCGCCCAAATGAAAACTGGGAAGAAATAAAGAGGCCACAACATCCTAGATTGCGACATAGAAGAAGAGAGAGGGAATTTTATACTATCCCAGAGACGAAAATTGGGTTGATGCTAATCATCAAGCCTCTGCACTCCCGTCTACTAGTCAACTGGGATAATAACTGGAGCAGGACATGTGTATGTGGTGCTCGGCCTGAGAGATGTCATCACTAACAGGTGCATGTGGAGTTCCCAAAATAAAAGCCCTTTTCAAAGCTAACCAAAGCACTAGAAAAGAAACACTATTCAATTTGCCAATGAGAAAATGTGGAGTAGTAGTGTGATTATATGTGTGTGTTTGTATGAGCCCACGTACGTTTGTGTGGATAGTAGAATAGTGAGGTTTGTAAGCACTCGCGTTTGTGTGGATAGTAGATAATGGTTGATTCTGCTTCTTCGCATCTGTGGATAGTATATTTTGGTTATGATATGGCTTCTTCGCGTGTGTGGATAGTATAGTTTGGGGTTTGTTTTTGCTTCTCGGCGTGTGTGGATGGTAGATTATGATTTGGCTTGGCGTCTGTGGATAGTAGATTATGGTTATAATTTGGCTTCTTCGCGTGTGTGGATAATAGATTTTGGTTATGTTTATGCTTCTCCGCGTGTGTGGATAGTAGATTATGATTATGATTTGGCTTCTTGGCGTGTATAAATGGTAAATTATGGTTATAATTTTGCATCTCTGCGTGTGTGAATAGTATATCTTTGTTATGTTTTTGCTTCTCCGCGTGTGTGGATACTATAGTTTGGGTTTGATTTTCTCTGCGTGTGTGGAAAGTAGATTATGGCTATGTTTTTGCTTCTCGGCTTGTGTGAATAGTATACTTTGGTTATGACTTTGCTTCTTCGCGTGTGTGGATAGTAGATTTGTGGTTAGTTTTTATGGCTAATCACCTCTGTTGATTGATTGATTGTTTTTTTTTAACGGCGCATCAGCACTCTTAGGCTATTTAGCGCCAAACAAAGTGTTACTTGTATAATCTTTTAAAACTTATAAAAGGTTCTACATCGACCAGCGATATAAAAGAACAAATGGTTGAAATTAAAAACGGTAAGATGGTAACGGTGCAAAATAAAGCTTCCCGATCAACGGGAGATGTAAAAAAGATGAATAGGTATTAAAATGGGACGGAATGTATATTGCATAAAACTGCACAAGGTGATAGCATAAAAGTCAGAGTTTAGAGTAAATATTTACGGCTTTCAAGAACTCGATAATACGAGTGATGTTTATATTATCAAAAAGTTCTTTCATATCATGCACAACGTAATAACGATCGCGCGTAGGTTGTAGGTCAAAGCACTCTATCATAAAGTGCTTGACAGTGAATGGTTCATTGCAAGAAACGCACTCTGGTGGGTCTTCACCTTTTAGTATGTGGGTGTGGGTGATATAAGTATGACCAATTCGGATTCTTGCAATGACTACCTCCTCCCTACGAATGCTTCTGTAGGAAGGAGTCCATTCTCCTAGAGTTGGTTTGATTGCACGAAGTTTGTTATTTACAGCATCATTCCATGATGCCTGCCACTTCTGACGTAAGAACTTTCTGATACAAGGTTTAAAATCTGTATATGGTATTTTAAAATCAGATGGTTCTTGAGAAAGGGCCATTTTAGCAGCGCGATCTGCTTTTTCGTTACCTTTAATACCAATGTGGCTAGGTAACCAACAGTATATTATATTGTGGGAGACACTCAGCTCGGTATTTTTTACGAGTATGTTTTTCAATAATGGGTTCTCCAGTTTTCTATTGTGTAGTGACTGAAGTACTGATAGCGAGTCGGAGAAGATGATACAGTTTGAAATACGATTCTTTTCTATATGTTGCAGAGCAAGGTCTATTGCTCTGATTTCGGCTGTAAAAATTGATGCTCCATTTGGTAAGCGAACTTGCGTTGTGTGATTTCCACAAACAAAGGCTGCAGCAGCCTTTTCCTCATCCTTTGATCCATCAGTGTAAATTCTCGTGTAGTTTTTAAATTCGCTGAGGAGTTCATGGTAAGAGTTGTGGAAGATAGAAGGGTTTGTTTCGGATTTTTTTCCATCGTGTAGCGTAAAACGTACTTTTGGTTGTTTAATTAGCCAGGGTGGTGTTTCGGAGATGGATGTTTTCTGAATTTTTGAAAGATCTATATTTGTAGTGTCAAGGCTGGATGATATTCTAATGCCAAAGGAAGGTATGGCGTTTGGTTTATTTTCGTATAAAGTTTTGTATTTGGGTTGAAAAACAGCCGAAAAAGCAGGATTCAGAGGGTTTGATTTTAATTTGAGAGCATACTGTGCTGAAAGCATTTCTCTACGATGCGATAACGGTGGTTCATTCGCCTCAGCTAGAAGGCTTTCACACGGGGATGTTTTAAATGCTCCCAGAGCCAGTCTTATTCCCTGATGATGAATTGGATCAAGCATTTTAAGATACGATTTTCTGGCAGAACCATACACAACGCAACCATAGTCTAGTTTGGAGCGAATAAACGTTCTATATAAATTCAGGATGACTTTTCTATCAGCACCCCAGTCAGTGTGTGCTACTACTTTAAGTAGGTCAAGTGCTTTTAAGCATTTGGCTTTCAAGTTTTTTAGGTGTGGAATAAAGGTCAGTTTTCTGTCAAAGATAATACCCAAAAATTTTGTTTCCTCAACAACTGGAATAGGTGTTCCGTCCAGCGTGAGTTTAGGTTCATCGTGGTGTCGTCGTAATTGACAGAAATGCATACATACAGTTTTTGATTTCGAGAATTTGAAACCGTTCGTACTAGCCCAATTTTGAATCTTGTTGATATTTTGCTGTAGTTGTCTTTCAATTGTATGCATGTGCTTTGACCGATAACATATGAGAAAATCATCAACATATAGTGAGCAATCCACACCAGGAGTCAAACACTTGGTGATGTTATTAATTTTGATATTGAAAAGTGTCACAGATAAAATACTGCCCTGGGGCACACCCATCTCTTGCTCGTGCAAATCTGAGAGAGTACAGCCCACTCGTACCTTGAATTCTCTGTCGGAGAGGAAGTTGGATATGAAAGAGGGCAGACGGCCTTTTAGACCTAGATCGTGCAGGTCTTTTAGTATCCCGTACTTCCATGTTGTGTCATAGGCCTTTTCTAAATCAAAGAAAACCGCTACTAAATGTTCTTTCTTGATAAATGCATCGCGAATGAATGTTTCTAGTCTAACCAGATGATCGTTGGTGCTCCGTCCATAACGAAAGCCACTTTGGAAAGGAGATATTAAATTGTTAGTTTCCAGGTACCATACAAGCCGAGAATTGATCATTCGTTCCATTGTTTTGCACATGCAGCTTGTGAGTGCAATAGGTCGATAGTTGGTAGGATCTTCACTATCTTTACCGGGTTTGGGAACTGGTATTACTGTTGCTTCTTTCCATATTTTAGGTAGGTTACCAGTAATCCATAAATCATTGAAGAGTTTTAAAAGAGATGTTAAAGATGATTCTGGAAGATGTTTTAAAAACTGGTAATGTATTTTGTCAGGCCCAGCGGAAGTATCATGGGCCTTGTCTAAAGCCTCCATAAGTTCTGATAGTGAAAACAGCTGGTTGTAGCTTTCCGAGTTGTTGGATGTGAATTTTAAACGTGACTTTTCTTTTTGAGTTTTCAATTTTTGGAAGGCTTCGGAATAATTAGATGATGACGAATTTTTAGAGAATGTATCAGCAAGAACATTTGCTATGTCACGTTTTGAGCTAAGATTGTTATTGTTCACTTTTAGATGTCGGAAAGAATTGTGTTTTCTCTTTCCGTTTATTTTTCGGATCGTGTCCCAAACTTTCTTAATTGAGGAACGAGAGTTTAAAGAGGAAACATATTTCATCCATGATGCTCGTTTACTTTCTTTGATTGTGCGGCGAGCTTTGGCCCGGAGAATACGATATTTACTTAAATTCTCGGGCGTCGGATGATTGTTAAATTTTTTCAAGGCTTCTCGGCGTTGCCGTATGGCTTCCTTACATTCCTTAGTGAGCCAAGGTTTTAGGGTTCTTTTACAGTTTGCTGAGGACTTGGGGATAGATTCTTCTGCAATGTCGGTTAAAATAGATGTAAAATGCTGAATGGGGTCGTTAACATTGAAAACTGTATCCTCATTCAGCCTGGTTTTACAGAGTGTTTCGAATTTGGCCCAGTCGGCCAATCACCTCTGTGTGGATAGTATATAATATGTGAAGAGAAAATTAAGGAAATGTTTTCCTTCACGTCCGTGCTTTAGAAAGAAAAATCCAAGCGTCCGTCATTCGCGCCATGGTACTAATCCAACCACAGAGGGAAGACCACTAAATACATAACCTGACCGCCTAGCAGACAGTAGCAGCCATGTAGACCAGAGCACACAAACAAATCCAGCCAAACAGCCCGCCAGCAGCTATATTGGAATCATACCACCTCGTATAGTAATAAGTACTGAAATACAAGGTAGTTAAATTACTAAGCCCACGGGCAATCAAAACTATGTGCTGTTTGCTACATACTAAACATTTATTCCTTTCAACTAATTCACAATGCTCAATTTGCCGCCTATTTTCTTAAACAGGTTATATGACTCGTACTAGACTATCCTAATGAATGCGCTGTGCGATTTTCAATTAAAGAAAATAAACACGTCAAACTATACTTTTCCTGCAAATTTAACAAATAACAATCCTAGCTGTTAGCTCCTTTCCGTGAACAGGCACTAGGATCCGTGCTAGTAAACGCCTGGTCAGAATCCTTGCGAATTACGAGCACATGTTATCTTGCAAGATTTTCTGTCACAAGGAAAACAAACACCATTGCTTTACTCTATACTATCAAACTTTTAACCACCTTGATTTAACCATCCCAAGCTAGGGAGATGACGTCACAACTGACAAACAAGAAATCCATCATGGAAAGAAACGTTGGAAACTACAAAGAAAGCAAATTACGTAAAGATATGACAACATTCAGCACCGTAAATTACAACATAACCACCACCCCGACAAACACAGGAATATTAAACCTATCGCAAACCCCAACTACAAAGAAATCCGGACAGTTGAGTTGCCTTTCACATTTTCCACTCCAGATTTTCAACTTATTCGGGAACAAGCAGAAAAACTAAACCCAGAATCACCAATAATCTTTAATCTTTTTGACACCTCAGTAAGAGCAAATATGTTAGATACAACCATTGCTGCTGATATAGTAAATGAAGTGCAAACATAATCTCCGAAAGAGACACCCACCACCAATTACATGGTGCTGGCACTATCGCCTAAAAACTTTTTTTTTTTTTGGAGGGTTCTCTCTCCTTTTGATCTTCACAGACCATTTAGGGAGGCCCTCCTGCCCTACATGTTATGATTGGTATTCTGTATGTTTGGCTATCGTGTTATTGCTTTTTGAAGTGTATTTTTTTTTAAATTATTATATTCCATATTTTCTTTCAATGTATTCATCGTAGACGAACATAGGTTTTTCTTCTGTCCTTTTTTCCTCTTGTTCTCTTTTTCTCCTTTCTTGTCTTTTCTCTAAGTGCTTTCATTAAATCTAGGCTTGTTTCCATTGTTTGCAGCAATTCTGGATCTTCATTTGAATTTTGCTGCGGTATCTTGTTTATTTGGAGTGTTTCTAATAGTCTAGGTGTTTGTGTTTTCTGAATCTGTTGTAATTTGAAAGCTGTAACTTCTGAGTCATTTTCTTGTAGTGGTGGCTGTATTGGTATCACTTCTTTTTCTTGTAGACTTCGTTTTGTTTGTTTTTGCTGTAGTTTGCTTTCTAGTTGTTGCCCAGGTTCAATATCTTGTTGGATTAGCTTGTTATTTTCTTGTTGACTTTCTTGTATTTGCATTTGTATTTGATGTTGTTGTTGTTTACATCCCTGTGATTCGTTTTCTGCAGGCTGATCTCGAGTCTGTTGGTGTTGTTGTTGTTGTTGACTTTTATTCCCTTGCTGTTCTGGTTGCTGTTGTGGTTTTATTTTCTTTTGTTGTTCTTCTTGTCTATTTTCCTGTTGTTGCTGCCCTGTTGGTATATTTGTTTGTTGTTGTTGTTGTTGTTGCCCTTGTTGTTCATTTCCTCGTGTCTGTTTGGGTTGCTGCAGTTAAACTTTTTGCCCTTGTTTTTTGTTTTCAATTTCTTTCTGTTGTGTAGTTTCTCTCTCTTGTTGTTGTTGTTGTTGTATTTGTTCTATCTTTGTTTTTTTCCTGCTTGTTTCGGTATTTCTTGTATTTGTTTTTGTTGTCCCTGTTCTTGTAACTGCTGTTGTTGTTGTTGCTGCTTCTCATCTCTTTGTTGTTGTATTTGTTATATCTTTGTTGCTGCTTGTTTCGGTATTTTCTGTTCTTGTATTTCTTGTCCCTGTTCTTGTAACTGCTGCTGTTGTTGTTGCTGCTGCTCATCTTGTGTTCTTTGTTGTTTTTGTTGTTGTGGCTGCATATTTCCTATTTGTCTGCTGCTTGTTTTTGTAGATGTCATTGTTGGTCCTATATTTTCCGAGTTCTGGGGACATTTGAATGGTGTGTGACCTGTATTCCCACATCTATTGCATGTTCTGTCAAAAATGCATCCTTTGTACCACGCCTTTGCTAAGAATCCGAATACGTAAAAGGCTCTCTTTACTTTCTTCATGTTACTGCTTTCTATTTCTAAAATCCGTGTTCCGTCTAAAATTGATGTTGTTTCTATCGTTCTATTCCTTGCTGAGATAACCGGGATATTGAATTTTTCCTCAAAGCGCTTAACTATTTCTTCTATTGGGATTTCCAGCGGGATGTCTGTAACATGTAATTCTCCTGTTCGTTTTTTTATCTCCCTTAGCAACGGTTCTGATTCCTTTATTGTCACTCTTTCTTTCCCAATACGTATTTCCCCATATGGTAAGATTGGTTTCTTCCCTTTTGGTCTTATTATGTAGCCGTTGTATCCATTAGGGTTTATGGAGTATACTCTATCCATACATTCTGGGTGGGCTATTTTCATGGCTATCATTACTGTGGTTAGACAAGGTATGTTTTCCCTTTGAATGTGCCTCATGTCTATTTCTTGTGTTAGTTCTCTGTATTTACATTGTAGATAGCTTTTGTCATGCATCACTACTCTTTCCAGCTTGAAAAATTTCTCCAGGTAATTGACTTCTTTTCTAGTCGCCATATTGCCTCGTGTTGCACGCATTCTGTTTTCAATGTCTCGTTTTTCCATGTTGATTTCCATTTGTTGATTATTTTCTGTTTGATTAATTATTTTGTGTAATTTGATTCTTCTTACTCTTTTTGAGCTTCGGAGTCCGTAGTGGACAGTTCAGATAGCCGATATCGGTTTTTATTGAACCAAGGCTAGCAGGATCGGAAAACCCTACAAACAAAACGCAGGCCGAATATCTACAGGTAAACAATGGAGCAGCTCAAATAACGCCTAGGGCCTGAAATTATCAAGACCTATTAATACAGTATCCCGAATGCGCAACGGTTTATCACAATAGTCAAACCCCGGGGCCATCCAAACCATTAACAGAGGAAGATTTAATATACAGCCAAAACCGATAGGGACAGCCACGATAAGCAAACAATAAACCCCACCCCCATCCCTAAAATAACAAACAATAAATGGGCGGGAAAGGAAAAAAGGCCCCTTAAATATTGAGAAAAAGCAAGAAATCAAGAATACAGTACATAAACCTGGACAGGAAAAATCAAACACCCCTACCAATCAAACATCTCGAAAAAGTGATATCAACCCTGAAAACGTAACAGACACCCCACCCAAAATTAAGATAAATCAAAAACCAACCACCAACCCCCAAAGGATAAAGCTAAGACTGCACACACACCAGCCATTAGAAAACAAAACAAATATCACCATGAAGAGCTAACGGTATACATAAAAAGCATCTCATCAAAGCTACAAAACCTATCCACAAATAGTATCGTATGAGCTCTCCTCAGGGTTCACTCAGGCCAATTCAATATTATCAGACCAAAAACAGGCCACATTATAGTCCACTGTAGCACCTAAAGCCAAATGGCAAAATTTTTAGAAATAGAAACAATCAATAAACAACCAGTAAATATTGAAAAACACCACAAAACTAGGAAATATTCACAGGTAGCAAATACCGAATCAAATAATCTAAAACAAAACAATAAGGAAACTCCAACCCAACCCATAAAACCTAAAACACCCACCCACAGATCCTTCTTTAAAGTAATACTGAAACTTAAAGCCAAGATTTAAAAACTAAATAATGAACAGATAAGTACATAACTTAATGAAGGTGAACACCCAAAAACAGGGCCTTTAGATTAAGAAATTACAAAGGGCAGGAAACAAACTTGGTAGTACTTGAACCACAACTACCACTTAAAGGGGAAAAACATGCAAAACTGAAATTCGCACAAACTTCAAATATAAATTGCTATATGTACAAGATAAATTTTCTGAAAATGTGTACCTTTCATTCTTACTCTTTACAAAAATATTTATATAAAAACCGATCATCTTTCCCGATCCGTCTTTAATATAGCAACGCGCTTCCCACCCCCTGAACAAATAGCGGATAAGACGTCATTTGAGACACTGTGTACACACCGGTATTGTTGATAATCAAGTCGAGCGTTCCAGGAGTTGGCTGTCTTTGAATTTTTAAATTATGGCGACTGCCAGTGATGACAGTGATGTGGATGACATTCCCGAAGTAGAATATACCATTAACATCCAACCTTACATGTATGAACCAGAGACAGGTTCGTGTGACAAAGATGAACAGGGCTCATCATTGTCTGACAATTGCTGTGATCTGGAGACTCCAGTGGATTGATTGATTGATTGTTTGTTTTTTAACAGCGCATCAGCACTGTTAGGCTATTTAGCGCCAAACAAAGTGTTCTTTGTATAATCTTTTAAAACTTATAAAAGGTCCTATATCGACCAGCGATATAAAAGAACAAATGGTTGAAATTAAAAACGGTAAGATGGTAACGGTGCAAAATAAAGCTTCCCGATCAACGGGAGATGTAAAAAAGATGAATAGGTATTAAAATGGGACGGTAAATATATTGCATAAAACTGCACAAGGTGATAGCATAAAGTCAAAGTTTAGAGTAAATATTTACGGCTTTCAGGAACTCTATAATACGAGTGATGTTTACAGTATCAAAAAGTTCTTTCATGCCATGCACTTTGTAATAACGATCGCGCGTAGGTTGTAGGTCAAAGCACTCTATCATAAAGTGCTTGACAGTGAATGGTTCATTGCAAGAAACGCAATCTGGTGGGTCTTCACCTTTTAGTATGTGGGTGTGGGTAATATAAGTATGACCAATTCGGATTCTTGCTATGACTATCTACTCCCTACGAATGGTTCTGTAGGAAGGAGTCCATTCTCCTAGAGTTGGCTTGATTGCATGAAGTTTGTTATTCACGGCATCATTCCATGATGCCTGCCACTTCTGACGAAAGAACTTTCTGATACAAGGTTTAAAGTCACTATATGGTTGATTGATTGATTGTTTGTTTTTTAACGGCGCAACAGCACTTTTAGGCTATTTAGCGCCAAACAAAGTGTTAATTGTATAATCTTTTAAAACTTATAAAAGGTTCTATATCGACCAGCGATATAAAAGAACAAATGGTTGAAATTAAAAACGGTAAGATGGTAACGGTGCAAAATAAAGCTTCCCGATCAACGGGAGATGTAAAAAAATGAATAGGTATTAAAATGGGACGGTATGTATATTGCATAAAACTGCACAAGGTGATAGCATAAAAGTCAGAGTTTAGAGTAAATATTTACGGCTTTCAAGAACTCGATAATACGAGTGATGTTTATATTATCAAAAAGTTCTTTCATGTCATGCACAACGTAATAACGATCGCGCGTAGGTTGTAGGTCAAAGCACTCTATCATAAAGTGCTTGACAGTGAATGGTTCATTGCAAGAAACGCACTCTGGTGGGTCTTCACCTTTTAGTATGTGGGTGTGGGTGATATAAGTATGACCAATTCGGATTCTTGCAATGACTACCTCCTCCCTACGAATCGTTCTGTAGGAAGGAGTCCATTCTCCTAGAGTTGGTTTGATTGCATGACGTTTGTTATTTACAGCATCATTCCATGATGCCTGCCACTTCTGACGTAAGAACTTTCTGATACAAGGTTTAAAATCAGTATATGGTATTTTAAAATCAGATGGTTCTTGAGAAAGGGCCATTTTAGCAGCGCGATCTGCTTTTTCGTTACCTTTAATACCAATGTGGCTAGGTAACCAACAGTATATTATATTGTGGGAGACACTCAGCTCGGTATTTTTTACGAGTATGTTTTTCAATAATGGGTTCTCCAGTTTTCTATTGTGTAGCGACTGGAGTACTGATAGCGAGTCGGAGAAGATGATAGTGTTTAAAATACGGTTCTTTTCTGTATGTTCCAGAGCAAGGTCTATTGCTCTGATTTCGGCTGTAAAAATTGATGCTCCATTTGGTAAGCGAACTTGCGTTGTGTGATTTCCACAAACAAAGGCTGCAGCAGCCTTTTCCTCATCCTTTGATCCATCAGTGTAAATTCTGGTATAGTTTTTAAATTCGGTGAGGAGTTCATGGTAAGAATTGTGGAAGATAGAAGGGTGGTGTTTCGGAGATGGATGTTTTCGAAATTTTTGAAAGATCTATATTTGTAGCGTCAAGGCTGGATGATATTCTAATGCCAAAGGAAGGTATGGCGTTTGGTTTATTTTCGTATAAAGTTTTGTATTTGGGTTGAAAAACAGCCGAAAAAGCAGGATTCAGAGGGTTTGATTTTAATTTGAGAGCATACTGTGCTGAAAGCATTTCTCTACGATGCGATAACGGTGGTTCATTCGCCTCAGCTAGAAGGCTTTCACACGGGGATGTTTTAAATGCTCCCAGAGCCAGTCTTATTCCCTGATGATGAATTGGATCAAGCATTTTAAGATACGATTTTCTGGCTGAACAATACACAACGCAACCATAGTCTAGTTTGGAGCGAATAAACGTTCTGTATAAATTTAGGATGACTTTTCTATCAGCACCCCAGTCAGTGTGCGCTACTACTTTAAGTACGTTAAGTGCTTTTAAGCATTTAGCTTTTAAGTTCTTTAAGTGTGAAATAAAGGTCAGTTTTCTGTCAAAGATTATACCTAAAAATTTGGTTTCCTCAACAACTGGAATAGGTGTTCCATCCAGTGTGAGGTTCGGTTCATCGTGATGTTTTCGTAACTGACAGAAATGCATGCATACCGTTTTTGATTTCGAGAATTTCAAACCGTTTGCATTCGCCCAATTTTCAATTTTGTTTATATTTTGCTGCAGTTGTCTTTCAATTGTATGCATGTGCTTTGACCGATAACATATTAGAAAATCATCAACGTATAACGAACAATCCACACCAGGAGTCAAACACTTGGTGATGTTATTAATTTTGATGTTAAAGAGCGTCACAGATAAAATACTGCCCTGGGGCACACCCATCTCTTGCTCGTGCAGATCTGAGAGGGTAGAGCCCACTCGTACTTTGAATTCTCTGTCTGAGAGAAAGTTGGATATGTAAGAGGGCAGACGGCCTTTTAGACCTAGATCGTGCAGGTCATTTAGTATCCCGTACTTCCATGTCGTGTCATAGGCCTTTTCTAAATCAAAGAGAACCGCTACTAAATGTTCTTTCTTAATAAATGCATCGCGAATGAATGTTTCTAGTCTAACCAGATGATCATTGGTGCTCCGGCCATATCGAAAGCCACTTTGGAAAGGAGATATTAAATTGTTAGTTTCCAAATACCAGACAAGCCGAGAGTTGATCATTCGTTCCATTGTTTTGCACACACAGCTTGTGAGTGCAATTGGTCGATAGCTGTTGGGGTCATCGCTATCTTTACCGGGTTTGGGGACTGGTATTACAGTTGCTTCTTTCCAGATTTTTGGTACATTACCAGTAATCCATAAATCATTGAAGAGTTTCAAAAGAGATGTTAATGATGATTCTGGAAGGTGTTTCAGAAATTGGTAATGTATCTCGTCAGGCCCAGCGGATGTATCATGGGCCTTATCCAAAGCCTCCCTAAGCTCCGATAGTGAGAACAATTGATTATAACTTTCCGAGTTGTTGGATGTGAATTTTAAACGTGACTTTTCTTTTTGAGTTTCAAGTTTTCGGAAGGCTTCTGAATAATTAGATGAGGAATTTTTCGAGAAACTGTCAGCAAGAATATTTGCAATGTCACGTTTTGAACTAAAGTTGTTATTGTTCAGAGTCAGATGTCGGAGAGGGTTTTGCTTTCTCTTTCCGTTTATTTTGCGTATAGTGTCCCAAACTTTTTTAACAGAGGAACGAGAGTTTAAAGAAGAAACATACTTCTTCCATGATGCTCTTTTACTTTCTTTGATTATGCGGCGAGCTTTGGCCCGGGCAATGCGATATATATTTAAGTTTTCGGGCGTCGGTTGATTATTAAATTTCCTTAATGCTTCTCGGCGTAGTTTAATGGCTTCCTTACATTCCTTAGTGACCCAAGGTTTTTGGGTTCTTTTACAATATGGCGAGGACTTGGGAACGGATTCTTCTGCAATCTCTATTAAAATAGATGTAAAATGCTGAATGGTGTCGTCAACATTGAAAACTGTATCCTCATTCAGCCTAGTTTTACAGAGTGTTTCAAACTTGGCCCAGTCGGCCTTCTTTAAATTCCATTGTGGAATTACTTCATCGACTGTAGAGTTAAGATTTACAAGAAAGATTGGGAAGTGATCGCTGCTGTGAAGGTCATCAGCGACCTTCCATTCATAGTCCAAAAGCAGCGAAGGAGAACAAATTGTCAAATCGATGCATGTGTATGTACCCGTGCCTGGGTGTAAATATGTAGGTGTTTTGGTATTATATAGACACAGATCGTGTCTAGAAATAAAGTCTTCAACTTTGTGACCTCTGTCACTTACATGATTCGATCCCCATAAAATGTTATGGGCATTAAAATCCCCGAGTAAAACAAAGGGTGCGGCAAGCTGTTGAACAAGATTGTCGTGTTCGTTTGGTACTAGGTTAGTGTTTGGTGGTAAATAAATAGAGCAAAATGTAATCACTCGATGTAGAGTGACGCTTACAGCAATGGCTTGTAAATTGGTGTTTAAATGAATGAAGCTATGAGGAGCTCTGTTGTTTACAATAACAGAAACTCCTCCTGATGCCCTGTCAACATTTGGAGAGCAGGTGTTAAACAGGGAGTAGTTTTTAAATGTGATATTGTCTGTATCTTTCAAGAATGTTTCTTGAAGACGTATTACCGCAGGATCATGTTCGTTTAAAAGCAGGAGAATATCATTGTAATTTGCTTTAAGTCCTCGACAATTCCATTGTATGATAGTGTTTTTCATTATAAATTTAAATTAAAGATTGTGGAGCTAGGTTAGACCTTTCGCAGAGGGAATTTGTTTTGTTATTTCTCTGGAGGAAGTACGGGGGTGAATTTTTTGTTGTTAGGTCTGGAGTTCCCTTGAGCGCATGGAGCAGATTCTTCTGCATCCATGCTCTCGATGTCTCCAAACCTGTTATAAAGTTTGATGGGGTCATATGACCCCTTTTGTTGCCTGTTTCCGTGAGATTCTTTACTCTTTGGTGATTTAGGTTGTTGGGTATTATTAAATGTAGTCTGAGTAGATGCCGTGTTTTTCTGTGCTTGGTAATGGGGGGGGGGGGTGTTTGAATTTGGTGTTGAATCGGGTGCTTCTGTTTGCGTTTGAGCGTCCTTCGTTGTTTTAGGATTGCTCTTCACTACAGTGGAGAAGGATGGACCAGGATGGGCTGTTTTTGCCTGTACAATTTTTCTGGCTTCTGGATAGGGAATATTATTTGTGTATTTTACCCTCTGAATTTCCTTCTCCTGTTTCCAGGTATCGCAATCCTTGGAATTTGCGTGGTGCTCTTTTCCGCAGTTGACAAAATGCGGAGTTGCTCTACAATCAGATTCCTGATGAGCATTGTCTCCGCATCGGCCACATATTTGGCTCTTGGAGCAGCGGTCTTCGTGATGGCCGTATTTTTGACACTTATAACACCGAAGGGGGTTGGGAATGTAAATCTCTACCTTTATTTGCAAAAAGTCAACTTTTACCACTTTCGGTACAGTTGGCCTGTTGAAGGTGAGTACAGTGGTGTTGGTGTACTGCAGATTGTTATTACGTTTAATACGTATTCGTCGGACTGCAGTGACACCTTCACCTTACATTCCTTCGATGATGTCAGCGTCGGTGACTCCAGCCAAGTCACGGCAGCGAATCACGCCTTTGGACGTATTCAGTGTGGTGTGAGCGAATGAGGTTACTGGGATATCAAAGAACGTTTTCATTTTCCTGATATTGTCTGATTGACCTCGTCGCTCACACTCAATAAGAAGACAACCCGATTTCAACTTTTTAACACTTTTGGGTGTGCCAATCGAACCTGTGATAGTCTTTTCGATGACAAATGGAGATAGTGCGGCAAGCGGTTTCGTGGCATCTTTTGACTGTATGACCATGAAGCGTGGAAATGGCTCCACACTACATGATTCATCGTCAGACTCTGATAAGGGTTTCGATCTTTTATTTTGATTTTTTTTGGAATTATCCATGATGGCTAGATTGAAAATTCAGCACCCGTGCTCCCCACCCACCAAGGAGCCCAACAAGGGGACACTTTTCAAGTGCCAGGGATACACAAATGCCATACTCAGTTGATAAAATTACCTTTGATTGACCTTGAAGTCGCCAATTTCTAAGGTCGGTAAAATTACCCCCCGATTGACCCGTTAAGCCACCGCCTTCTACGAAGCCTTCTAAGACTTGGAATAGGGAAATATAAAGGAATAGAATATAGGGGCAACGGTGGTATCAAGAGAGATACAAGGAGAAAGAGAAAGAAGGTGATAAAGTTAATAAAGACCTCCTAGGGCTCGGCGTGACCAGCCGATTTGTCGGAACCGGGCCCATCACGACCACCCGTCTAAGAGAAGTAGAGGCCAAAGTAGGGTATTGCAGGGAAAGCCTCTGCTCAACTACCAGGATCCTTTCCTCCCCCGACACGGGACGCAACCCACGGCAAACAGGTTGCCTCTACTTAGTCGCCTTTTACGACACGTAGCGAGGCACGTCGGGCCAATTCTACAACCCCGGACCCGCAGGGGGATTCTTCAAAGAAATGGACATTTAAAATATCAAACAGGCAATAGTTTTTCTAATAATTTCAACCTTTTTCCCACACAGGTGCTTGTGTAGCAAATGTGTGCCAATGTCCAACCAAGATTGATTGATTGTTTGTTTTTTAACGGCGCATCAGCACTTTTAGGCTATTTAGCGCCAAACAAAGTGTTACTTGTATAATCTTTTAAACCTTATAAAAGGTTCTATATCGACCAGCGATATAAAAGAAGAAATGGTTGAAATTAAAAACGGTAAGATGGTAACGGTGCAAAATAAAGCTTCCCGATCAACGGTTGATTGATTGATTGATTGATTGTTTCTTTTTAACGGCGCATCAGCACTCTTAGGCTATTTAGCGCCAAACAAAGTGTTACTTGTATAATCTTTTAAAACTTATAAAAGATTCTACATCGACCAGCGATATAAAAGAACAAATGGTTGAAATTAAAAACGGTAAGATGGTAGCGGTGCAAAATAAAGCTTCCCGATCAACGGGAGATGTAAAAAAGATGAATAGGTATTAAAATGGGACGGAATGTATATTGCATAAAACTGCACAAGGTGATAGCATAAAAGTCAGAGTTTAGAGTAAATATTTACGGCTTTCAAGAACTCGATAATACGAGTGATGTTTATATTATCAAAAAGTTCTTTCATATCATGCACAACGTAATAACGATCGAGCGTAGGTTGTAGGTCAAAGCACTCTATCATAAAGTGCTTGACAGTGAATGGTTCATTGCAAGAAACGCACTCTGGTGGGTCTTCACCTTTTAGTATGTGGGTGTGGGTGATATAAGTATGACCAATTCGGATTCTTGCAATGACTACCTCCTCCCTACGAATCGTTCTGTAGGAAGGAGTCCATTCTCCTAGAGTTGGTTTGATTGCATGAAGTTTGTTATTTACAGCATCATTCCATGATGCCTGCCACTTCTGACGTAAGAACTTTCTGATACAAGGTTTAAAATCTGTATATGGTATTTTAAAATCAGATGGTTCTTGAGAAAGGGCCATTTTAGCAGCGCGATCTGCTTTTTCGTTACCTTTAATACCAATGTGGCTAGGTAACCAACAGTATATTATATTGTGGGAGACACTCAGCTCGGTATTTTTTACGAGTATGTTTTTCAATAATGGGTTCTCCAGTTTTCTATTGTGTAGTGACTGAAGTACTGATAGCGAGTCGGAGAAGATGATACAGTTTGAAATACGATTCTTTTCTATATGTTGCAGAGCAAGGTCTATTGCTCTGATTTCGGCTGTAAAAATTGATGCTCCATTTGGTAAGCGAACTTGCGTTGTGTGATTTCCACAAACAAAGGCTGCAGCAGCCTTTTCCTCATCCTTTGATCCATCAGTGTAAATTCTGGTGTAGTTTTTAAATTCGGTGAGGAGTTCATGGTAAGAGTTGTGGAAGATAGAAGGGTTTGTTTCGGATTTTTTTCCATCGTGTAGCGTAAAACGTACTTTTGGTTGTTTAATTAGCCAGGGTGGTGTTTCGGAGATGGATGTTTTCTGAATTTTTGAAAGATCTATATTTGTAGTGTCAAGGCTGGATGATATTCTAATGCCAAAGGAAGGTATGGCGTTTGGTTTATTTTCGTATAAAGTTTTGTATTTGGGTTGAAAAACAGCCGAAAAAGCAGGATTCAGAGGGTTTGATTTTAATTTGAGAGCATACTGTGCTGAAAGCATTTCTCTACGATGCGATAACGGTGGTTCATTCGCCTCAGCTAGAAGGCTTTCACACGGGGATGTTTTAAATGCTCCCAGAGCCAGTCTTATTCCCTGATGATGAATTGGATCAAGCATTTTAAGATACGATTTTCTGGCAGAACCATACACAACGCAACCATAGTCTAGTTTGGAGCGAATAAACGTTCTATATAAATTCAGGATGACTTTTCTATCAGCACCCCAGTCAGTGTGTGCTACTACTTTAAGTAGGTCAAGTGCTTTTAAGCATTTGGCTTTCAAATTTTTTAGGTGTGGAATAAAGGTCAGTTTTCTGTCAAAGATAATACCCAAAAATTTTGTTTCCTCAACAACTGGAATAGGTGTTCCGTCCAGCGTGAGTTTAGGTTCATCGTGGTGTCGTCGTAATTGACAGAAATGCATACATACCGTTTTTGATTTCGAGAATTTGAAACCGTTCGTACTAGACCAATTTTGAATCTTGCTGATATTTTGCTGTAGTTGTCTTTCAATTGTATGCATGTGCTTTGACCGATAACATATGAGAAAATCATCAACATATAGTGAGCAATCCACACCAGGAGTCAAACACTTGGTAATGTTATTAATTTTGATATTGAAAAGTGTCACAGATAAAATACTGCCCTGGGGCACACCCATCTCTTGCTCGTGCAAATCTGAGAGAGTACAGCCCACTCGTACCTTGAATTCTCTGTCGGAGAGGAAGTTGGATATGAAAGAGGGCAGACGGCCTTTTAGACCTAGATCGTGCAGGTCTTTTAGTATCCCGTACTTCCATGTTGTGTCATAGGCCTTTTCTAAATCAAAGAAAACCGCTACTAAATGTTCTTTCTTGATAAATGCATCGCGAATGAATGTTTCTAGTCTAACCAGATGATCGTTGGTGCTCCGTCCATAACGAAAGCCACTTTGGAAAGGAGATATTAAATTGTTAGTTTCCAGGTACCATACAAGCCGAGAATTGATCATTCGTTCCATTGTTTTGCACATGCAGCTTGTGAGTGCAATAGGTCGATAGTTGGTAGGATCTTCACTATCTTTACCGGGTTTGGGAACTGGTATTACTGTTGCTTCTTTCCATATTTTAGGTAGGTTACCAGTAATCCATAAATCATTGAAGAGTTTTAAAAGAGATGTTAAAGATGATTCTGGAAGATGTTTTAAAAACTGGTAATGTATTTTGTCAGGCCCAGCGGAAGTATCATGGGCCTTGTCTAAAGCCTCCATAAGTTCTGATAGTGAAAACAGCTGGTTGTAGCTTTCCGAGTTGTTGGATGTGAATTTTAAACGTGACTTTTCTTTTTGAGTTTTCAATTTTTGGAAGGCTTCGGAATAATTAGATGATGACGAATTTTTAGAGAATGTATCAGCAAGAACATTTCCTATGTCACGTTTTGAGCTAAGATTGTTATTGTTCACTTTTAGGTGTCGGAAAGAATTGTGTTTTCTCTTTCCGTTTATTTTTCGGATCGTGTCCCAAACTTTCTTAATTGAGGAACGAGAGTTTAAAGAGGAAACATATTTCATCCATGATGCTCGTTTACTTTCTTTGATTGTGCGGCGAGCTTTGGCCCGGAGAATACGATATTTACTTAAATTCTCGGGCGTCGGATGATTGTTAAATTTTTTCAAGGCTTCTCGGCGTTGCCGTATGGCTTCCTTACATTCCTTAGTGAGCCAAGGTTTTAGGGTTCTTTTACAGTTTGCTGAGGACTTGGGGATAGATTCTTCTGCAATGTCGGTTAAAATAGATGTAAAATGCTGAATGGGGTCGTTAACATTGAAAACTGTATCCTCATTCAGCCTGGTTTTACAGAGTGTTTCGAATTTGGCCCAGTCGGCCTTCTTTAAATTCCAATGTGGAATTACTTCATCGCCTGTAGAGTTAAGATTTACAAGAAAGATTGGGAAGTGATCGCTGCTGTGAAGGTCATCAGCGACCTTCCATTCATAGTCCAAAAGCAGCGAAGGAGAACAAATTGTCAAATCGATGCATGTGTATGTACCCGTGCCTGGGTGTAAATATGTAGGTGTTTTGGTATTATATAGACACAGATCGTGTCTAGAAATAAAGTCTTCAACTTTGTGACCTCTGTCACTTACATGATTCGATCCCCATAAAATGTTATGGGCATTAAAATCCCCGAGTAAAACAAAGGGTGCGGCAAGCTGTTGAACAAGATTGTCGTGTTCGTTTGGTACTAGGTTAGTGTTTGGTGGTAAATAAATAGAGCAAAATGTAATCACTCGATGTAGAGTGACGCTTACAGCAATGGCTTGTAAATTGGTGTTTAAATGAATGAAGCTATGAGGAGCTCTGTTGTTTACAATAATAGAAACTCCTCCTGATGCCCTGTCAACATTTGGAGAGCAGGTGTTCAACAGGGAGTAGTTTTTAAATGTGATATTGTCTGTATCTTTCAAGAATGTTTCTTGAAGACGTATTACCGCAGGATCATGTTCGTTTAAAAGCAGGAGAATATCATTGTAATTTGCTTTAAGTCCTCGACAATTCCATTGTATGATAGTGTTTTTCATTATAAATTTAAATTAAAGATTGTGGAGCTAGGTTAGACCTTTCACAGAGGGAATTTGTTTTGTTATTTCTCTGGAGGAAGTACGGGGGTGAATTTTTTGTTGTTAGGTCTGGAGTTCCCTTGAGCGCATGGAGCAGATTCTTCTGCATCCATGCTCTCGATGTCTCCAAACCTGTTATAAAGTTTGATGGGGTCATATGACCCCTTTTGTTGCCTGTTTCCGTGAGATTCTTTACTCTTTGGTGATTTAGGTTGTTGGGTATTATTAAATGTAGTCTGAGTAGATGCCGTGTTTTTCTGTGCTTGGTAATGGGGGGGGGGTGTTTGAATTTGGTGTTGAATCGGGTGCTTCTGTTTGCGTTTGAGCGTCCTTCGTTGTTTTAGGATTGCTCTTCACTACAGTGGAGAAGGATGGGCCAGGATGGGCTGTTTTTGCCTGTACAATTTTTCTGGCTTCTGGATAGGGAATATTATTTGTGTATTTTACCCTCTGAATTTCCTTCTCCTGTTTCCAGGTATCGCAATCCTTGGAATTTGCGTGGTGCTCTTTTCCGCAGTTGACAAAATGCGGAGTTGCTCTACAATCAGATTCCTGATGAGCATTGTCTCCGCATCGGCCACATATTTGGCTCTTGGAGCAGCGGTCTTCGTGATGGCCGTATTTTTGACACTTATAACACCGAAGGGGGTTGGGAATGTAAATCTCTACCTTTATTTGCAAAAAGTCAACTTTTACCACTTTCGGTACAGTTGGCCTGTTGAAGGTGAGTACAGTGGTGTTGGTGTACTGCAGATTGTTATTACGTTTAATACGTATTCGTCGGACTGCAGTGACACCTTCACCTTACATTCCTTCGATGATGTCAGCGTCGGTGACTCCAGCCAAGTCACGGCAGCGAATCACGCCTTTGGACGTATTCAGTGTGGTGTGAGCGAATGAGGTTACTGGGATATCAAAGAACGTTTTCATTTTCCTGATATTGTCTGATTGACCTCGTCGCTCACACTCAATAAGAAGACAACCCGATTTCAACTTTTTAACACTTTTGGGTGTGCCAATCGAACCTGTGATAGTCTTTTCGATGACAAATGGAGATAGTGCGGCAAGCGGTTTCGTGGCATCTTTTGACTGTATGACCATGAAGCGTGGAAATGGCTCCACACTACATGATTCATCGTCAGACTCTGATAAGGGTTTCGATCTTTTATTTTGATTTTTTTTGGAATTATCCATGATGGCTAGATTGAAAATTCAGCACCCGTGCTCCCCACCCACCAAGGAGCCCAACAAGGGGACACTTTTCAAGTGCCAGGGATACACAAATGCCATACTCAGTTGATAAAATTACCTTTGATTGACCTTGAAGTCGCCAATTTCTAAGGTCGGTAAAATTACCCCCCGATTGACCCGTTAAGTCACCGCCTTCTACGAAGCCTTCTAAGACTTGGAATAGGGAAATATAAAGGAATAGAATATAGGGGCAACGGTGGTATCAAGAGAGATACAAGGAGAAAGAGAAAGAAGGTGATAAAGTTAATAAAGACCTCCTAGGGCTCGGCGTGACCAGCCGATTTGTCGGAACCGGGCCCATCACGACCACCCGTCTAAGAGAAGTAGAGGCCAAAGTAGGGTATTGCAGGGAAAGCCTCTGCTCAACTACCAGGATCCTTTCCTCCCCCGACACGGGACGCAACCCACGGCAAACAGGTTGCCTCTACTTAGTCGCCTTTTACGACACGTAGCGAGGCACGTCGGGCCAATTCTACAACCCCGGACCCGCAGGGGGATTCTTCAAAGAAATGGACATTTAAAATATCAAACAGGCAATAGTTTTTCTAATAATTTCAACCTTTTTCCCACACAGGTGCTTGTGTAGCAAATGTGTGCCAATGTCCAACCAAGATTGATTGATTGTTTGTTTTTTAACGGCGCATCAGCACTTTTAGGCTATTTAGCGCCAAACAAAGTGTTACTTGTATAATCTTTTAAACCTTATAAAAGGTTCTATATCGACCAGCGATATAAAAGAAGAAATGGTTGAAATTGATTGATTGATTGATTGATTGTTTTTTTTTAACGGCGCATCAGCACTCTTAGGCTATTTAGCGCCAAACAAAGTGTTACTTGTATAATCTTTTAAAACTTATAAAAGGTTCTACATCGACCAGCGATATAAAAGAACAAATGGTTGAAATTAAAAACGGTAAGATGGTAACGGTGCAAAATAAAGCTTCCCGATCAACGGGAGATGTAAAAAAGATGAATAGGTATTAAAATGGGACGGAATGTATATTGCATAAAACAGCACAAGGTGATAGCATAAAAGTCAGAGTTTAGAGTAAATATTTACGGCTTTCAAGAACTCGATAATACGAGTGATGTTTATATTATCAAAAAGTTCTTTCATATCATGCACAACGTAATAACGATCGCGCGTAGGTTGTAGGTCAAAGCACTCTATCATAAAGTGCTTGACAGTGAATGGTTCATTGCAAGAAACGCACTCTGGTGGGTCTTCACCTTTTAGTATGTGGGTGTGGGTGATATAAGTATGACCAATTCGGATTCTTGCAATGACTACCTCCTCCCTACGAATGGTTCTGTAGGAAGGAGTCCATTCTCCTAGAGTTGGTTTGATTGCATGAAGTTTGTTATTTACAGCATCATTCCATGATGCCTGCCACTTCTGACGTAAGAACTTTCTGATACAAGGTTTAAAATCTGTATATGGTATTTTAAAATCAGATGGTTCTTGAGAAAGGGCCATTTTAGCAGCGCGATCTGCTTTTTCGTTACCTTTAATACCAATGTGGCTAGGTAACCAACAGTATATTATATTGTGGGAGACACTCAGCTCGGTATTTTTGACGAGTATGTTTTTCAATAATGGGTTCTCCAGTTTTCTATTGTGTAGTGACTGAAGTACTGATAGCGAGTCGGAGAAGATGATACAGTTTGAAATACGATTCTTTTCTATATGTTGCAGAGCAAGGTCTATTGCTCTGATTTCGGCTGTAAAAATTGATGCTCCATTTGGTAAGCGAACTTGCGTTGTGTGATTTCCACAAACAAAGGCTGCAGCAGCCTTTTCCTCATCCTTTGATCCATCAGTGTAAATTCTCGTGTAGTTTTTAAATTCGGTGAGGAGTTCATGGTAAGAGTTGTGGAAGATAGAAGGGTTTGTTTCGGATTTTTTTCCATCGTGTAGCGTAAAACGTACTTTTGGTTGTTTAATTAGCCAGGGTGGTGTTTCGGAGATGGATGTTTTCTGAATTTTTGAAAGATCTATATTTGTAGTGTCAAGGCTGGATGATATTCTAATGCCAAAGGAAGGTATGGCGTTTGGTTTATTTTCGTATAAAGTTTTGTATTTGGGTTGAAAAACAGCCGAAAAAGCAGGATTCAGAGGGTTTGATTTTAATTTGAGAGCATACTGTGCTGAAAGCATTTCTCTACGATGCGATAACGGTGGTTCATTCGCCTCAGCTAGAAGGCTTTCACACGGGGATGTTTTAAATGCTCCCGGAGCCAGTCTTATTCCCTGATGATGAATTGGATCAAGCATTTTAAGATACGATTTTCTGGCAGAACCATACACAACGCAACCATAGTCTAGTTTGGAGCGAATAAACGTTCTATATAAATTCAGGATGACTTTTCTATCAGCACCCCAGTCAGTGTGTGCTACTACTTTAAGTAGGTCAAGTGCTTTTAAGCATTTGGCTTTCAAGTTTTTTAGGTGTGGAATAAAGGTCAGTTTTCTGTCAAAGATAATACCCAAAAATTTTGTTTCCTCAACAACTGGAATAGGTGTTCCGTCCAGCGTGAGTTTAGGTTCATCGTGGTGTCGTCGTAATTGACAGAAATGCATACATACAGTTTTTGATTTCGAGAATTTGAAACCGTTCGTACTAGACCAATTTTGAATCTTGTTGATATTTTGCTGTAGTTGTCTTTCAATTGTATGCATGTGCTTTGACCGATAACATATGAGAAAATCATCAACATATAGTGAGCAATCCACACCAGGAGTCAAACACTTGGTGATGTTATTAATTTTGATATTGAAAAGTGTCACAGATAAAATACTGCCCTGGGGCACACCCATCTCTTGCTCGTGCAAATCTGAGAGAGTACAGCCCACTCGTACCTTGAATTCTCTGTCGGAGAGGAAGTTGGATATGAAAGAGGGCAGACGGCCTTTTAGACCTAGATCGTGCAGGTCTTTTAGTATCCCGTACTTCCATGTTGTGTCATAGGCCTTTTCTAAATCAAAGAAAACCGCTACTAAATGTTCTTTCTTGATAAATGCATCGCGAATGAATGTTTCTAGTCTAACCAGATGATCGTTGGTGCTCCGTCCATAACGAAAGCCACTTTGGAAAGGAGATATTAAATTGTTAGTTTCCAGGTACCATACAAGCCGAGAATTGATCATTCGTTCCATTGTTTTGCACATGCAGCTTGTGAGTGCAATAGGTCGATAGTTGGTAGGATCTTCACTATCTTTACCGGGTTTGGGAACTGGTATTACTGTTGCTTCTTTCCATATTTTAGGTAGGTTACCAGTAATCCATAAATCATTGAAGAGTTTTAAAAGAGATGTTAAAGATGATTCTGGAAGATGTTTTAAAAACTGGTAATGTATTTTGTCAGGCCCAGCGGAAGTATCATGGGCCTTGTCTAAAGCCTCCATAAGTTCTGATAGTGAAAACAGCTGGTTGTAGCTTTCCGAGTTGTTGGATGTGAATTTTAAACGTGACTTTTCTTTTTGAGTTTTCAATTTTTGGAAGGCTTCGGAATAATTAGATGATGACGAATTTTTAGAGAATGTATCAGCAAGAACATTTGCTATGTCACGTTTTGAGCTAAGATTGTTATTGTTCACTTTTAGGTGTCGGAAAGAATTGTGTTTTCTCTTTCCGTTTATTTTTCGGATCGTGTCCCAAACTTTCTTAATTGAGGAACGAGAGTTTAAAGAGGAAACATATTTCATCCATGATGCTCGTTTACTTTCTTTGATTGTGCGGCGAGCTTTGGCCCGGAGAATACGATATTTACTTAAATTCTCGGGCGTCGGATGATTGTTAAATTTTTTCAAGGCTTCTCGGCGTTGCCGTATGGCTTCCTTACATTCCTTAGTGAGCCAAGGTTTTAGGGTTCTTTTACAGTTTGCTGAGGACTTGGGGATAGATTCTTCTGCAATGTCGGTTAAAATAGATGTAAAATGCTGAATGGGGTCGTTAACATTGAAAACTGTATCCTCATTCAGCCTGGTTTTACAGAGTGTTTCGAATTTGGCCCAGTCGGCCTTCTTTGAATTCCATTGTGGAATTACTTCATCAATTGTAGAGTTATGATTTACAAGGGAGATTGGGAAGTGATCGCTGCTGTGAAGGTCATCAGCGACCTTCCATTCATAGTCCAAAAGCAGCGAAGGAGAACAAATTGTCAAATCGATGCATGTGTATGTACCCGTGCCTGGGTGTAAATATGTAGGTGTTTTGGTATTATATAGACACAGATCGTGTCTAGAAATAAAGTCTTCAACTTTGTGACCTCTGTCACTTACATGATTCGATCCCCATAAAATGTTATGGGCATTAAAATCCCCGAGTAAAACAAAGGGTGCGGGAAGCTGTTGAACAAGATTATCGAGTTCGTTTGGTACTAGGTTAGTGTTTGGTGGTAAATAAATAGAGCAAAATGTAATCACTCGATGTAGAGTGACGCTTACAGCAATGGCTTGTAAATTGGTGTTTAAAGTAATGAAACTATGAGGAGCTCTGTTGTTCACAATAACAGAAACTCCTCCTGATGCCCTGTCAACATTTGGAGAGCAGGTGTTAAACAGGGAGTAGTTTTTAAATGTGATATTGTCTGTATCTTTCAAGAAGGTTTCTTGAAGGCATAGTACCGCAGGATCATGTTCGTTTAAAAGCAGGAGAATATCATTGTAATTTGCTTTAAGTCCTCGACAATTCCATTGTATGATAGTGTTTTTCATTATAAATTTAAATTAAAGATTGTGGAGCTAGGTTAGACCTTTCGCAGACGGAATTTGTTTTGTTATTTCTCTGGAGGAAGTACGGGGGTGAATTTTTTGTTTGTAGGTCTGGAGTTCCCTTGGGCGCATGGAGCAGATTCTTCTGCATCCATGCTCTCGATGTCTCCAAACCTGTTATAAAGTTTGATGGGGTCATCTGACCCCTTTTGTTGCCTGTTTCCGTGAGATTTTTTATTCTTTGGTGATTTAGGTTGTTGGGTATTATTAAATGTAGTCTGAGTAGATGCCGTGTTTTTCTGTGCTTGGTAATGGGGGGTGTTTGAATTTGGTGTTGAATCGGGTGCTTCTGTTTGTGTTTGAGCGTCCTTCGTTGTTTTAGGATTGCTCTTCACTACAGTGGAGAAGGATGGGCCAGGATGGGCTGTTTTTGCCTGTACAATTTTTCTGGCTTCTGGATAGGGAATATTATTTGTGTATTTTACCCTCTGAATTTCCTTCTCCTGTTTCCAGGTATCGCAATCCTTGGAATTTGCGTGGTGCTCTTTTCCGCAGTTGACACAATGCGGAGTTGCTCTACAATCAGATTCCTGATGAGCATTGTCTCCGCATCGGCCACATATTTGGCTCTTGGAGCAGCGGTCTTCGTGATGGCCGTATTTTTGACACTTATAACACCGAAGGGGGTTGGGAATGTAAATCTCTACCTTTACTTGCAAAAAGCCAACTTTCACCACTTTGGGTACAGTTGGCCTGTTGAAGGTGAGTACAATGGTGTTGGTGTCCTGCAGATTGTTATTACGTTTAATACGTATTCGTCGGACTGCAGTGACACCTTCATCTTTCATTCCTTCGATGATGTCAGCGTCGGTGACTCCAGCCAAGTCACGGCAGCGAATCACGCCTTTGGACGTATTCAGTGTGGTGTGAGCGAATGAGGTTACTGGGATATCAAAGAACGTTTTCATTTTCCTGATATTGTCTGTTTGACCTCGTCGCTCACACTCAATAAGAAGACAACCCGATTTCAACTTTTTAACACTTTTAGGTGTGCCAATCGATCCTGTGATACTCTTTTCGATGACAAATGGAGATAGTGCGGCAAGCGGTTTCGTGGCATCTTTTGACTGTATGACCATGAAGCGTGGAAATGACTCCACACTACATGGTTCATCGTCAGACTCTGATAAGGGTTTCGATCTTTTATTTTGATTTTTTTTTGGAATTATCCATGATGGCTAGATTAAAAATTCAGCACCCGTGCTCCCCACCCACCAAGGAGCCCAACAAGGGGACACTTTTCAAGTGTCAGGGATACACAGATGCCATACTCAGTTGATAAAATTACCTTTGAATGACCCTGAAGTCGCCAATTTCTAAGGTCGGTAAAATTACCCCCCGATTGACCCGTTAAGCCACCGCCTTCTAGGAAGCCTTCTAAGACTTGGAAAAGGGAAATATAAAGGAAAAGAATATAGGGGCAACGGTGGTATCAAGAGAGATACAAGGAGAGAGAGAAAGAAGGTGAGAAAGTTAATAAAGACCTCCTAGGGCTCGGCGTGACCAGCCGATTTGTCGGAACCGGGCCCATCCCGACCACCCGTCTAAGAGAAGTAGAGGCCAAAGTAGTGTGTTGCAGGGAACTGCTCAACTACCAGGATCCTTTCCTCCCCCGACACGGGACGCAACCCACGGCAAACAGGTTGCCTCTACTTAGTCGCCTTTTACGACACGTAGCGAGGCACGTCGGGCCAATTCTACAACCCCGGACCCGCAGGGGGTTGGTTGAAATTAAAAACGGTAAGATGGTAACGGTGCAAAATAAAGCTTCCCGATCAACGGGAGATGTAAAAAAGATGAATAGGTATTAAAATGGGACGGTATGTATATTGCATAAAACTGCACAAGTCCAACCAAGAAGAGAATATCTGTTGCCAATCTCGGTCGATCTTGGAAGAGAAAATTGAATGTTCTCTACCTGCATCACAAACCACGAGGGATTCATTGCAAACTGTTTGAACATACATGTCTTAGAAACGTCATTTTATGAGTACATGCAAGAAAATAGTAGATTAAGGGAGAACGACCAGATCCACATGCAAGTACCAATCTTGCAGCAACAACAACAAAATCTCTTTTGAAGAAAAATGAAAACCTGTGTATAATTCTTTTTTATGAACATTTGTATAATCATCACTTTGGTAAGTTCAATTTAAAAACATAAAGGTGGTCTGCGAATGATGACATTTAGGACCAATTCAGCTGAATTGTGTGTTTGTGAGACAGAGATAGCAAGAGATCACACAACACTTTACACGCCCACCTCCTCCAAGGCACTAAAAACAAACATGTTAAAAAAACCAAATACCACGTATACAGTGATTGGATTTGTGTGAAATTATGTGTAATTTCTATACTATTCAGTAAAATGTATTTTGTCCTTTCAGAGTCTACCAACACATAGCATATAGATGATTTGTCCCTTGGGTGTGGAAGATACTTGGTAGAAGAAATAGAAAGATATTACCATCATGTGTACCAGATTCTTTATAGACTCTGGAGAGAAAAAAGAATTCGGTACATTAAATAACCCATGAAGATCTCTGGAACATATTTACCTTTTGCCATACGCCATACATCAAACCAGTGGTTGATCCCTTCCTGCTGTGTCCTCATGTATTTCTTCACCTGACTATGGCGATCTGTTACCATATCAGATACAGAAATTCCCTCTTCCTGCATGAACTGAAGACTGCGTATTAATCCTTCCAACTCCATGGCATAATAATTCTTGACCTCATTGCACTGAAATATAGTAATCTGATTAGTTATTTGTTGTGAGTAATATTGTTTCCAAGAAGAAAACACTATTATACAGTACGTATATCTCTGATTATGTACTCACTAATTTATTTAATGTACGAGCTTAAACAACAGAATTCATTGAAATAAATTTATAACAAAATCACATAACTGCACAAGTTGGATATCCACAACTTTTGATGTCTGGACATCCATCAAAGTATAACTACCATATTTGGCAGTGTGGCCTGGGGAGGAACACCTGGCATCTCCACCCAGCTTCAACGACTGTCCTGTGGCCCGCACCTCATCTAGGTAGAGTTGCTGTCTATATTCCCATAGTGACAATGTTGCAGGCACAATATAGCATGACTGGATGGTATTGTAAGAGCTCATACTAATCCCAACAATTCCACCCCGGCTCAGAAAGTTAAAAGTCTTCACTGGACTGTTGCCACTTAAAAACCCGCTGCTGCAACAATTAAATTTCCCCATGGCATGGAATGATGCAGTAGTTGACTTGTCCAACTTCTATGAAAGCCACATAGACCATAACTCTTAACACAAAAACAACTTCCAATATTAAACTTCTGATGCTGCAAATTTGTCTTTGTACACTTGAGGCAAACATCAAGCAGTTCCATCAATGACATTTCAAACACAATATACATCAAGGCCTTGTGTGGGTCTGTTGTAGATTCCTCATTATGGTCCTCGGCTACATCAGGAGTCCAGCTGGGATCATGACCAGTCTGCTTCGTATAAACTTTCCACACCTGGCACCTCTTCGTCAGAGCTTAAGTTCATGCCTGGTTGGGTCCTTGTCCTATGATGGCGACTGCACTGCACAGCAGATGATCTGCAATCTGGTGCTACCTGGACTCCACATGTGCTGGTCTTAGGTCTGGGCACATCAAAATTGGCCTGTAGTTTTGCATGGCGTCTCTCCTGGGTTTAAAAATAAATAACAATACAGGACTATGAGTGTATATATACAGATGAAGTGGGTTGCATTCACAAATTTAAAAACATGGTTATTTGATTCCAGTTGTGTTATTTTTATATCAAAAACAATGTTCACCATATGGATGAAAGTTCATTTACACACACAGTTTAAAGAGGAGATAATGTTATAGATGGATGAACGCAGTGAAGAAATGGAGAGTATCATTACTGGTGTTACAAGTACAACTAAGTTGTATGATGTTTGAGTGCTAACTGAAAATCGTTCCAAGGGTACATCTTGTTGAATACACTTTTCTATCAAAGAGATACAGGAGTCTGTCTGGGTCTCCATGTGGACCTGACCCTTATGGTAGCTGACTGGTGTTGGTACTTTGGCTTCAACACTCACCCCATACTGTGGCTACAACACTTTTGTAAAGGTCTGATCCACACTCTCCATATCGGTGACCTCAGCTGTAATCTCAGCCATGATCTGATTAGGAAAACAATAAAAATAAAAAATGTACATTTTTTCCCACTACTTTCCATATTTGGTTTACACAACAATTTCAATGGACAAATGAACAATGCATAAATTAAGTCTTTTTAAGTATAAATTCAATCTTAAAATAAATGTAAACATTCCTGCCATTGATGTGACGTTAACCTTGAAACTAGAGTACACTAGCTGTCGTCATGGACTTTATATTAAACTCCTTCGACTACCAAAGACCATAATGTTTTCATTGCAAGACACATTGTGTTGATATTGATATTTATTGCCATATTGCCGTTTAGTCATTGCTAGCATCAGCATAGATGTGGGCAGACCGCTTTTTTATGATCCGCCAGATGAGCAGCAACAACAAAAAATGCTCATTACCTCAAGCTTTCTCCTCTTCTGTACAGCTCTGCTTCCTGACCTATGTTGACTACGATTCGCCGGCGTGCTTCCTGTCTTCTGTATTGTTGTCGGAGTAGAAAAATGAAAAAAAAGAGAGTCGGCACTGCATCACGTTTCACACGCAAACTTTTTGGTTCAAACCCAATACTTAGCGCGAGTCTCGGGTCTTCTGAGAAACACTCGGGCTCGAAGTGTCTCTGGCACAACCTGGTGTGTTGAGTTGGCATAAAGCCTTCTCTCTTTAATTTAATCGCCCATACAGATCTCCTTTTAGGGTCCTTTGGAAATGAGAAAAATCTGATCTGTGCTATTATTCACACAATTTAGAGCATCTTGTTTATACTTGACACTTCGCTGCACAAAATGAATATGACTTGTAAGTTAATCGTCTCAAATGAGGTCACATCCTGTTTATATGGAAGGGAGATAACAAATTCGAGTCAGGTTCTTTTCTTTCGACCTCTGAATACAGGACAGTATTTTTTATGAAATCATCGTACAAATACAGCAGATGCAAAGAAAAAAAAATAGTCGGGATAGATTATATACACAAAATACTAAATATCCTTCTATTTACAATTTTTTGTCAGGTCAGGGTTTTGGTCCCCTTTAAATCACCAATGAGAATAGGCCCCTCAGGGATACGACTACACATCGAACCGTTTATAAATAAACCATGGCTGTGTAGCAACTGTCAACATTGGGGTAACTTTACCTCCAAATGTAAATTTCGGAAAAGCTGTCAGCAATGTGGTGGAACTATGGGGGCAATACAAGAGACAAACACCCAAATGCACTAACTCTAAGGGCCCGTACACACCCCAATCACTGGAATGCCCACATGCAAAAAGATAACTCCAAATTATACATTTGAAGAATTTACAATACCAATCAGCCAAAAAAGAAATACTACAAAACAAACCACCAAATAATGCTTATGAAAACAACCCAAAACAAATCCCACCAAAAGCTCAGAACTCGCCTAAAGCCCCCGTCAAAAAAAAAATATCAAGTAATTTCTGGTGATGTACATGTTGATACAGTCGCTTACCTGGAAGAACACGTATTCACCCTAGATAACGTTGTTAGCATGCACAACGAGAAATAGTTAAATAGTTCTAAGGCAAAACAAAGTTATTGTTTTCTGGGCCTAATTCTGTGACACTCTGCTCTATATGCATAGCTGAATCCTGTGCCATTCTTGAAGCCCTCAAATGGATCGAAGAGAACAAAATACCCCAAGCGGTAATAATAAGTGATTCGATAAGCGTCATAAATTAAATCGTTGATTGATTGATTGATTGTTTATTTTTTTAACGGCGCATCAGCACTTTTAGGCTATTTGGCGCCAAACAAAGTGTTATTTGTATAATCTTTTAAAACTTATAAAAGGTCCTATATCGACCAGCGATATAAAAGAAGAAATGGTTGAAATTAAAAACGGTAAGATGGTAACGGTGCAAAATAAAGCTTCCCGATCAACGGGAGATGTAAAAAAGATGAATAGGTATTAAAATGGGACGGTACATATATTGCATAAAACTGCACAAGGTGATAGCATAAAAGTCAGAGTTTAGAGTAAATATTTACGGCTTTCAAGAACTCTATAATACGAGTGATGTTTATATTATCAAAAAGTTCTTTCATGTCATGCACAATGTAATAACGATCACGCGTAGGTTGTAGGTCAAAGCACTCTATCATAAAGTGCTTGACAGTGAATGGTTCATTGCAAGAAACGCACTCTGGTGGGTCTTCACCTTTTAGTATGTGGGTGTGGGTGATATAAGTATGACCAATTCGGATTCTTGCAATGACTACCTCCTCCCTACGAATCGTTCTGTAGGAAGGAGTCCATTCTCCTAGAGTTGGTTTGATTGCATGACGTTTGTTATTTACAGCATCATTCCATGATGCCTGCCACTTCTGACGTAAGAACTTTCTGATACAAGGTTTAAAATCAGTATATGGTACTTTAAAATCAGATGGTTCTTGAGAAAGGGCCATTTTAGCAGCGCGATCTGCTTTTTCGTTACCTTTAATACCAATCTGGCCAGGTAACCAACAGTATATTATATTGTGGGAGACACTCAGCTCGGTATTTTTTACGAGTATATTTTTCAATAATGGGTTCTCCAGTTTTCTATTGTGTAGTGAGTCGGAGAAGATGATACTGTTTAAAATGTTTTTCTTTTCTATATGTTGCAGAGCAAGGTCTATTGCTCTGATTTCGGCTGTAAAAATTGATGCTCCGTTTGGTAAACGAACTTGCGTTGTGTGATTTCCACAAACAAAGGCTGCAGCAGCCTTTTCCTCATCCTTTGATCCATCCGTATAAATTCTGGTGTAGTTTTTAAATTCGGTGAGGAGTTCATGGTAAGAGTTGTGGAAGACAGAAGGGTTTGTTTCGGATTTCTTGCCATCGTGTAGCGTGAAAAGAACTTTTGTTTGTTTAATTAGCCAGGGTGGTGTTTCGGAGATGGACGTTTTCTGAATTTTAGAAAGATCTATATTTGTAGTGTCAAGGCTGGATGATATTCTAATGCCAAAGGAAGGTATGACGTTTATTTATTTTCGTATAAAGTTTTGTATTTGGGTTGAAAAACAGCCGAAAAAGCAGGATTCAGAGGGTTTGATTTTAATTTGAGAGCATACTGTGCGGAAAGCATTTGTCTGCGATGCGATAACGGTGGTTCATTCGCCTCAGCTAGAAGGCTTTCACACGGGGATGTTTTAAATGCTCCCAGAGCCAGTCTTATTCCCTGATGATGAATTGGATCAAGCATTTTAAGATATGACTTTCGGGCTGAACCATACACAACGCAACCATAGTCTAGTTTGGAGCGAATAAACGTTCTATATAAATTCAGGATGACTTTTCTATCAGCACCCCAGTCAGTGTGCGCTACTACTTTAAGTAGGTCAAGTGCTTCTAAGCATTTGGCTTTCAAGTGTTTTAGGTGTGGAATAAAAGTCAGTCTTCTGTCAAAGATAATACCCAAAAATTTTGTTTCCTCAACAACTGGAATAGGTGTTCCATCCAGCGTGAGGTTCGGTTCATCGTGATGTTTTCGTAACTGACAGAAATGCATGCATACCGTTTTTGATTTCGAGAATTTGAAACCGTTTGCATTGGCCCAATTTTGAATTTTGTTTATATTTTGCTGCAGTTGTCTTTCAATTGTATGCATGTGCTTTGACCGATAACATATTAGAAAATCATCAACGTATAACGAACAATCCACACCAGGAGTCAAACACTTGGTGATGCTATTAATTTTGATGTTAAAGAGCGTCACAGATAAAATACTGCCCTGGGGCACACCCATCTCTTGCTCGTGCAGATCGGAGAGGGTAGAGCCCACTCGTACTTTGAATTCTCTGTCGGAGAGAAAGTTGGATATGAAAGAGGGCAGACGGCCTTTTAGACCTAGATCGTGCAGGTCATTTAGTATCCCATACTTCCATGTCGTGTCATAGGCCTTTTCTAAATCAAAGAAAACCGCTACTAAGTGTTCTTTCTTTATAAATGCATCTCGAATAAATGTTTCTAGTCTAACCAGATGATCGTTGGTGCTCCGGCCATATCGAAAGCCGCTTTGGAAAGGAGATATTAAATTATTAGTTTCCAAGTACCAGACAAGCCGAGAATTTATCATTCGTTCCATTGTTTTGCACACACAGCTTGTGAGTGCAATTGGTCGATAGCTGTTAGGATCTGCGCTATCTTTACCGGGTTTGGGAACTGGTATTACTGTTGCCTCTTTCCAGATTTTAGGTACATTACCAGTAATCCATAAATTGTTGAAAATTTCTAGAAGGGCTGTTAATGAAGGTTCTGGGAGGTGTTTCAAAAACTGGTAATGTATTTCGTCAGGCCCAGTGGATGTATCGTGGGCCTTATTCAGAGATTCCTTCAGCTCGTACATTGTAAACGGTTGATTATAACTTTCTGAGTTATTCGATGTGAATTTCAACCGTGTCTTTTCTTTGTGAGTTTTTAATCTTCTGAATGCTTCTGAGTAATTAGAGGATGAGGAATTTTTTGAGAAGCTATCAGCAAGTATGTTAACAATGTCATGTTTGGAATTGGTATTCTTGTTGTTTACTTTGAGATGTCGAAAGGAATTGTATTTCCTATTTCCATTGATTTTGCGGATCGTGTCCCAAGCTTTCTTTATAGAGGAACGAGAGTTTAGAGTTGAAACATATTTTTTCCATGATGTTCTTTTACTTTGTTTAATCGTGCGGCGAGCATTGGCCCGAACAATACGGTACTTAGTTAAATTTTCGGGTGTTGGACGATTATTAAAATTTTTCAGTGCTTCTCGGCGTTGTCTAATGGCCTCTTTACATTCTTTTGTGAACCATGGTTTTGAGAGTTTTTTACCGTTTGGTGAGGACTTGGGAATGGATTCTTCTGCATTGTCGATTAAAACATAAGTAAAATATTTAAAAGGGTTATTGTCGTTTAAGACAGTATCCCTATTAAGTCTAGTTGTACAAAGTGTTTCAAATTTGGCCCAGTCGGCCTTCTTTAAATTCCAATGTGGAACTGCTTCGTCAATTGTAACGTTGGTATTGTTAAGAGAGATTGAAAAGTGATCACTGCTGTGAAGGTCATCAGCGACCTTCCATTCATAGTCCAAAAGCAGTGATGGGGTACAAATTGTCAAATCAATACACGTGTATGTACCAGTTCCTGGGTGTAAATATGTCGGTGATTTGGTATTATATAGACACAAATCGTGTCTGGAAATGAAGTCTTCTATTTTGTGACCTCTGTCACTTATGTGATTTGAACCCCATAAAATGTTATGGGCATTAAAATCACCGAGTAGAATAAAGGGTGCGGGGAGTTGTTGAACAAGGTCGTCTAATTCATTTGTTAGTAAATTGGTGTTTGGTGGTATGTAGATAGAACAAAAGGTAATCACCCGATGCAGAGTGACGCTCACAGCAGTGGCTTGTAAATTTGTGTTTAGAGGGATGACGCTATGAGGGGCTCTGTTGTTCACAATAACAGAGACTCCTCCTGAGCCTCTGTCAACATTATGAGAGTAGTTGTTAAACAGGGAGTAGTTTTTAAGTGTGATGTTATCTATATCTTTCGAAAATGTTTCCTGAAGACATAGTACTGCAGGATCACGTTCGTTTAAGAGCAAAAGAATATCATTGTAGTTGGCTCTAAGTCCTCTACAGTTCCATTGTATGATGGTGTTCTTCATTACAAGTTTATATTGAAGATTCTGGAGCTAGGTTAGACCTTTCGCGGAGGCAATGTCTTTGGTTATTTATCTGGAGGAAGTACGGGGGTGAATTTTTTGTTGTTAGGTCTGGAGCCACCTTGAGGACATGGAGCAGATTCTTCTGCATCCATATCCTCAAAGTCTCCAAACCTATTGTGCAGTTTTATTGGGTCATCAGACCCTTTTTGCTGCCTATTTCCTGTCGACTTTTTCTTACTGTTTGATGATTTTGATGGTGGAGGATTGTTGAACGTTGTTTGCGTCGATGTTGAGTTTTTTGGGGGTTTGTAATGCGATATGTTCGAGACGGAAGGGGATTCAGGTGGGTCTGTTTGGGTTTGGGCGTCTTTCGTTGCTTTTTGATTGCTCTTTACTATGGTTGAGAAGGATGGGCCGGGGAGTGATGTTCTATTTTGTACAAGCTTCCTGGCCTCTGGATACGGGATGTTGGATGTGTATTTGATCCTTTGGATTTCCTTCTCCTGTTTCCATATATCGCAATCTTTTGAATTTGCATGGTGTTCCTTGCCGCAGTTGACGCAATGCGGAGTGGCTTTGCACTCGGATTCCCGATGAGAAGGGTCTCCACATCGTCCACATACTTGGTTTCTGGAACAGCGGTCTTCATGATGACCGTATTTTTGACATTTGTAGCATCGGAGGGGATTTGGTATGTATACCTCAACCCTAACTTGTAAGAACCCAACTTTGACAACTTTAGGTACCGTTGGTCTGTTGAAGGTGAGTATAATGGTGTTGGTGTCTTGCAGATCGTTGTTTCGTTTGATACGAATCCTACGAACTGCAGTGACACCTTCACTTTTCATCCCCTCTACGATGTCTTTGTCGCTGACTCCAGCCAAGTCACGGCAACGAATGACGCCTTTTGATGTATTTAGAGATGTGTGTGCGAAACAAGTCACTGGGATGTCATGAAATACTTTAATTTTTTTAATGTTCTCAGTGTGTGCTTTACGTTCGCACTCCACAAGCAGACCACCTGATTTAATCTTTTTAACGCTTTTTGGTTTGCCGACTAATCCAAGTATAGTCTTTTCGATTATAAATGGCGATAGTGCGGCTAGGGGTTTGGTTTCATCTTTTGATTTGATGACCATGAAGCGAGGAAACGATTCCACACTACATGGTTCATCATCTGAGTCAGTTCCCGTTTTGGTACGCTTATTTTGATTTTTTTGATTTTCCATTTTGGCTTGAATAAAAATTCAGCACCCGTGCTCCCCACCCACCAAGGAGCCCAACAAGGGGACACTTTTCAAGTGTCAGGGATACACAGATGCCATACTCAGTTGATAAAATTACCTTTGAATGACCCTGAAGTCGCCAATTTCTAAGGTCGGTAAAATTACCCCCCACCCCCGATTGACCCGTTAAGCCACCGCCTTCTACGAAGCCTTCTAAGATTTGGAATAGGGAAATATAAAGGAATAGAATATAGGGGCAACGGTGGTATCAAGAGAGATACAAGGAGAAAGAGAAAGAAGGTGAGAAAGTTAATAAAGACCTCCTAGGGCTCGGCGTGACCAGCCGATTTGTCGGAACCGGGCCCATCCCGACCACCCGTCTAAGAGAAGTAGAGGCCAAAGTAGGGTATTGCAGGGAAAGCCTCTGCTCAACTACCAGGATCCTTTCCTCCCCCGACACGGGACGCAACCCACGGCAAACAGGTTGCCTCTACTTAGTCGCCTTTTACGACACGTAGCGAGGCACGTCGGGCCAATTCTACAACCCCGGACCCGCAGGGGGATATTCCATCTCTCTTAATACGAGTTGTACAAGTTTTCTGATTTGAATATGATCTTGTCTTTTAAATTCACATTGACTCATATTCTTCATTGCTAATTGTGGATATATCATGATAAATAATAAACAAGAAACAGGATGAAATTCTCAAATTACTTTTTCCAAATATTGTAATGGATATATACAAAATGAGGGAAGAATATCCTGATGAATTAATATGGGTAAGATTGTCTACTTTGTTCAAGCTGACTTATGAAAGGAAACACATCTGACATTGAAAATAAATTCTGAAACAAATTAGTTGCATGATTGCCTTTAACAAACTTAGAACTTAACATTTAAAATCTTGTCTTATAAAAGTATAATAGCGAAATTCCTTCATTGTTGCAGAATCCTGGAGAAAACACTGTTGATAAACAGAAATTTGAAAATAAAAGTGAAAATAATATTTAATAGTTGTTTTCAAATGTCTCTTGACAGGACGAAAAGATGTTGCTGACTTTATCGAGATTGAAAAGTTACAAGAACTTGAGAACCTACCAATGAATGAGAAGATACAGAAAATTCAAACTAAGATTTTCAATGAACGAAAAAAGTTTCGAGATACTATGGCTCAGAAAATGAAAAAATTACAATCATAGAGTCGTGATTTAGTTGTGGGGGTGGCTAGATTTTTTAAGTGAAGATTTCATTAAGTTTTAAGAATTCCTCAACGTTTTTTTTTTTTGAAGAATGAAACTATTGTTTGATCTAAAGTTTTACAACCGAGGGGTTAGTTTTCGTGTGGTTAACTACCTCTTTTTCTGACAAAATCAAAGTATTGTCTGTCAAATGTATATACAAAATTAAAAAAAGATAATATAAAATCTCTACTGAAATTAGAAAATTGGATTACAACTTTATGGAAACTGTCTCCTGGTTGATTTGCATTTTCATCTTTAAGTGGTTTTTAAATATCTTCATGCCACTTTTCCCATATGTGCATCTCATATAGTTTTTGAATTAAGATTATTCCTGTATCAGAGGTTAACATCACAACAGGTTTAGATATGTTTTTGATGGAGCAATTGTTAGTCAATTTGGTACTTCTTGCACCACGCTACTGCTTGTTTCGTATACTTGCTTCAAATGAAAGTGGTCTTCTCAAAGTCTAGCAGTGATATTATCAAATGTATTAAAATTGATTTGTTAACAGCCTTTTCAATAATATCTATAAATCATATCTCTGCATTGAGATCAGTGGCTTATGCATGATCCTCATTCCTGTTTTGTTGTCATACTATTTATGGATGAAAACATCTGATTCTGTTTGGACTAAGCCCATATACAAATGGAAAAGCTTATTTCTGGTATATTTTACAGCACAGTAGAACCTGTCTTGAGTAACCATCTTTTTTTATGTCCATAATCATCATGCATGGATTGAAATTATATGTGTATCCAATTTTTTTGAAGGACCCTTACTAGATCATGACTAGCAACTATGATTTTCAGGTAAAATAAGCATTTACACACAGCTATGAAGAACCACAAATAGATAAACACCACTGACTTTTATGTAATCTTTCCAAAACAAAGGCTTCTATACATGTATATCGTTATTGAGATGTAAAATTATTTGAAATGAATGAAATATTTAAACAAGAATTTTGCATAAAGTGTAAATTGCATGCACAGTAAGTGTGGGTATTCCTTTGTAAATTATCACTTTGAAACCTGTCGAGCAACTGTCTTGAGAGACTGCTTTTTGTTAGCAGAAGGGGTTGACCTTAAAGAAAAGTTTTACTCTGCCACTAGCTGCAGTTATATTTGCTAATATTTTAATTTGCACATAACACATATGTCAATTTGTCTGATTTCATGATTGTGTAAAAAAAAATTTTTATCTACCTTTTAATAACTTGATTTATATAAATTATTTATACAGTGGTCCCTCACTTACACGGGATTCTGGCCATAAGGAGTGGGTGGCCGCTGGTTGGGGTGGTGGGTGGCATTCAAGAGGGGGCCCACTGACTTTTTCTGTAGAGAATGTCTTATATTCATACAATAATACTTTCATTTTGAAAGTAAGACGGATTTGTATAATTTTCTCAATTGTATTATTGTTCTTGTGAAATTGTTCCTCTGTTAGATATTTCCATGAAAACGAGTTGTAACTTTTGTTAATTAGGTTTTGATGTGTGTAACTCAAAAACTCATGGGAGCTATGAACTTGGTACATGTGATAAATAATTTGATGTCTTTAAATTAAGAGGGATCTTTTAAAAATATATTGTTTACTATAAATTGCATGATCATGTCTGAGTGTCTTTTGTATTGTCAACTGTTTGTTACACCGTTGATGCTTTCTACCCAATAGCACATGCACTTTTGAAAACTGATGTGTACTCAGACCAAGTCAGAATTAACTCTACCATGTCAAACAAGATACTGAAACCATTTCTTACTGGAAAAACGTTTGCATTTTCACTTGTTTATTTATTATATTCTTACTATCCTAGGTTCACCAACAGTTGTAAAATATATTTGAAGATACATCTGGACATAACTTGACCATCTCAAAATTATATGATTGTGTGAAACCAAATCTGCACAGTTTAAATTCAATTATGCCTAATATGCATAACATTTCCAAAACAGTTGTTGTGGGCGAGCGGTCTTAACATTTGTCAATGCCCAGGTGAGCAATATTAGACCCATGTGGGCCTCTTGTTTGATGCAATGTGATGTCAAACCCATTTACAATTTATCACTATGTTTTGTATAGAATTATCTTGGTGTGATTTTTCAGATTTATATGCTTTGTGTATGAACCCTATTTTGATGTATGCATTAGTGAGACCGCTGACTTTTGTGCAAACCAACTACCATAGAACAAAACTATTAGGCTGAATGGTCAGTTAGCCAGAATAACCAGTGGATAATCCGAACATAAAAAGGTGATAATTAATAAATTTTGTCCAGTCGATGATCAATATGTCTTAGGTTCAAGACCGTACAGATTCCACCCTGATGTGAATTTTTAACAGAAGATACTATGAAGCAAAAATGGCAGTCTAATATATATATTTTTCATATCTTGGCCACTTTAATCACCAACACTTTGTAATAAATCCAAGATTTCTCATTTTCAGACACTAGATGTCACGCATAATACTACCTTAAACTGTGGTACATATTTCATCTCAATTATCTAATGTGAAATCAACAGGAAAAACTGATTAAACATGACATCTATCTTGTAATGCTCCTGTAATAATGATGGGCACAAAGCGACACACTTGGGTGCATGTGGCATATCAGCTATCTAGTATAACCATATTGATTCTATCTAGCAACTATGCTCGTTTCTTCCTTAAAGAATAACTTATGACACCATACTTCATCTAAAATATGAAAAGGTGTAAATTTATGTGGCAAATCTTAGGAGTCTGTAACGGTAGACATCAACAGAAGCTTGTTGTCCAGAATAAAATGCACATGTAAATCTAAAGTTTTTGGGAAAAAAGTTTAAATACACAAATCAATTTTCAATGAATTTCTAGAAATATACCATCTAAACTGAAAGTCTGTATGATTTTCCATATTTATTGAACAAACATTCCATACTGAAATAATTGTTTACAAATATATAAATGTGGCAAAAATTAACCTGTCAATCAAACCAAACTTTATACTATGTATGATTTAGGAGTGTAAATTGGGTAACATATAGACCTTATCAAAATACTGTTTGATGCTGACAGTGTTGGTCATTGTTCCCGTTACTGACAATGTCTCAAGATTCTGAAGCATACTATTTGGAGAGCAAACTGATTTTGTAAATTGGACAATTCTGTCAGAAAGTCTGTTAATGTATTGTTTTTGTACTTGTTTTATGAATTTAAGACATGATTGATTGATTGATTGATTGATTGATTGATTGATTTTTAACGGCGCATCGGCACTGTTAGGCTATTTAGCGCCAAACAAAGTGTTATTTCTATAAACTTTTAAAACTTATAAAAGGTCCTATATCGACCAGCGATATAAAAGAACAAATGGTTGAAATTAAAAAACGGTAAGATGATAACGGTGCAAAATAAAGGTTCCCGCTCAACGGGAGATGTAAAAATGATCAATAGGTATATAAATGGGATGGTATATATATTGCATAAAACTGCACAAGGTGATAGCATAAAAGTCAGAGTTTAGAGTAAATATTTACGGCTTTCAAGAACTCTATAATACGAGTGATGTTTATATTATCAAAAAGTTCTTTCATGTCATGCACAATGTAATAACGATCGCGCGTTGGTTGTAGGTCAAAGCACTCTATCATAAAGTGCTTGACAGTGAATGGTTCATTGCAAGAAACGCACTCTGGTGGGTCGTCACCTTTTAGTATGTGGGTGTGGGTGATAAAAGTATGACCAATTCGGATTCTTGCAATGACTACCTCCTCCCTACGAATGGTTCTGTAGGAAGGAGTCCATTCTCCTACAGTTGGCTTGATTGCATGAAGTTTGTTATTCACGGCATCATTCCATGATGCCTGCCACTTCTGACGCAAGAACTTTCTGATACAAGGTTTAAAATCAGTATATGGTATTTTAAAATCAGTTGGTTCTTGAGAAAGGGCCATTTTAGCAGCGCGATCTGCTTTTTCGTTACCTTTAATACCAATGTGGCTAGGTAACCAACAGTATATTATATTGTGGGAGACACTCAGCTCGGTATTTTTTACGAGTATGTTTTTCAATAATGGGTTCCCCAGTTTTCTATTGTGTAGTGACTGGAGTACTGATAGCGAGTCGGAGAAGATGATACAGTTTAAAATACGGTTCTTTTCTATCTGTTGCAGAGCAAGGTCTATTGCTCTGATTTCGGCTGTAAAAATTGATGCTCCATTTGGTAAGCGAACTTGCGTTGTGTGATTTCCACAAACAAAGGCTGCAGCAGCCTTTTCCTCATCCTTTGATCCATCAGTGTAAATTCTGGTGTAGTTTTTAAATTCGGTGAGGAGTTCATGGTAAGAGTTGTGGAAGATAGAAGGGTTTGTTTCGGATTTTTTTCCATCGTGTAGCGTAAAACGTACTTTTGGTTGTTTAATTAGCCAGGGTGGTGTTTCAGAGATCGATGTTTTCTGAATTTTAGAAAGATCTATATTTGTAGTGTCAAGGCTGGATGATATTCTAATGCCAAAGGAAGGTATGGCGTTTGGTTTATTTTCGTATAAAGTTTTGTATTTGGGTTGAAAAACAGCCGAAAAAGCAGGATTCAGAGGGTTTGATTTTAATTTCAGAGCATACTGTGCGGAAAGCATTTCTCTACGATGCGATAACGGTGGTTCATTCGCCTCAGCTAGAAGGCTTTCACACGGGGATGTTTTAAATGCTCCCAGAGCCAGTCTTATTCCCTGATGATGAATTGGATCAAGCATTTTAAGATACGATTTTCTGGCTGAACCATACACAACGCAACCATAGTCCACTTTGGAGCGAATAAACGTTCTGTATAAATTTAGGATGACTTTTCTATCAGCACCCCAGTCAGAGTGCGCTACTACTTTAAGTAGGTTAAGTGCTTTTAAGCATTTAGCTTTTAAGTTCTTTAGGTGTGGAATAAAGGTCAGTTTTCTGTCAAAGATTATACCTAAAAATTTGGTTTCCTCAACAACTGGAATAGGTGTTCCATCCAGCGTGAGGTTCGGTTCATCGTGATGTTTTCGTAGTTGACAGAAATGCATGCATACCGTTTTTGATTTCGAGAATTTGAAACCGTTTGCATTGGCCCAATTTTGAATTTTGTTTATATTTTGCTGCAGTTGTCTTTCAATTGTATGCATGTGCTTTGACCGATAACATATTAGAAAATCATCAACGTATAACGAGCAATCCACACCAGGAGTCAAACACTTGGTGATGCTATTAATTTTGATGTTAAAGAGCGTCACAGATAAAATACTGCCCTGGGGCACACCCATCTCTTGTTCGTGCAGATCTGAGAGGGTAGAGCCCACTCGTACTTTGAATTCTCTGTCGGAGAGAAAGCTGGATATGAAAAAGGGCAGACGGCCTTTTAGACCTAGATCGTTCAGGTCATTTAGTATCCCGTACTTCCATGTCGTGTCATAGGCCTTTTCTAAATCAAAGAAAACCGCTACTAAATGTCCTTTCTTAATAAATGCATCGCGAATGAATGTTTCTAGTCTAACCAGATGATCATTGGTGCTCCGGCCATATCGAAAGCCACTTTGGAAAGGAGATATTAAATTGTTAGTTTCCAAATACCAGGCAAGCCGAGAATTAATCATTCGTTCCATTTTTTTGCACACACAGCTTGTGAGTGCAATTGGTCGATAGCTGTTGGGGTCATCGCTATCTTTACCGGGTTTGGGGACTGGTATTACAGTTGCTTCTTTCCAGATTTTTGGTACATTACCAGTAATCCATAAATCATTGAAGAGTTTCAAAAGAGATGTTAATGATGATTCTGGAAGGTGTTTCAGAAACTGGTAATGTATCTCGTCAGGCCCAGCGGATGTATCATGGGCCTTATCTAAAGCCTCCCTAAGCTCCGATAGTGAGAACAATTGATTATAACTTTCCGAGTTGATGGATGTGAATTTTAAACGTGACTTTTCTTTTTGAGTTCTAAGTTTTCGGAAGGCTTCTGAATAATTAGATGATGAGGAATTTTTCGAGAAACTGTCAGCAAGAATATTTGCAATGTCACGTTTTGAACTAAAGTTGTTATTGTTCAGTGTCAGATGTCGGAGAGGGTTTTGCTTTCTCTTTCCGTTTATTTTGCTTATAGTGTCCCAAACTTTTTTAACAGAGGAACGAGAGTTTAAAGAAGAAACATACTTCTTCCATGATGCTCTTTTACTTTCTTTGATTATGCGGCGAGCTTTGGCCCGGGCAATGCGATATATATTTAAGTTTTCGGGCGTCGGTTGATTATTAAATTTCCTTAATGCTTCTCGGCGTAGTTTAATGGCTTCCTTACATTCCTTAGTGACCCAAGGTTTTTGGGTTCTTTTACAATATGGCGAGGACTTGGGAATGGATTCTTCTGCAATCTCTATTAAAATAGATGTAAAATGCTGAATGGTGTCGTCAACATTGAAAACTGTATCCTCATTCAGCCTAGTTTTACAGAGTGTTTCAAATTTGGCCCAGTCGGCCTTCTTTAAATTCCATTGTGGAATTACTTCATCGACTGTAGAGTTAAGATTTACAAGAAAGATTGGGAAGTGATCGCTGCTATGAAGGTCATCAGCGACCTTCCATTCATAGTCCAAAAGCAGAGAAGGAGAACAAATTGTCAAATCGATGCTTGTGTATGTACCCGTGCCTGGGTGTAAATATGTAGGTGTTTTGGTATTATATAGACACAGATCGTGTCTAGAAATAAAGTCTTCAACTTTGTGACCTCTGTCACTTATATGATTTGATCCCCATAAAATGTTATGGGCATTAAAATCCCCGAGTAAAACAAAGGGTGCGGGAAGCTGTTGAACAAGATTGTCGAGTTCGTTTGGTACTAGGTTAGTGTTTGGTGGTAAATAAATAGAGCAAAATGTAATCACTCTATGTAGAGTGACGCTTACAGCAATGGCTTGTAAATTGGTGTTTAAATGAATGAAGCTATGAGGAGCTCTGTTGTTCACAATAACAGAAACTCCTCCTGATGTCCTATCAACATTATGAGAGTAGTTGTTAAACAGGGAGTAGTTTTTAAGTGTGATGTTATCTGTATCTTTCAAAAATGTTTCCTGAAGACATAGTACTGCAGGATCACGTTCGTTTAAGAGCAAAAGAATATCATTGTAGTTGGCTTTAAGTCCTCTACAGTTCCATTGTATGATGGTGTTCTTCATTACAAGTTAATATTGAAGATTCTGGAGCTAGATTAGTCCTTTCGCGGAGGCAATGTCTTTGGTTATTTATCTGGAGGAAGTACGGGGGTGAATTTTTTGTTGTTAGGTCTGGAGCCACCTTGAGGACATGGAGCAGATTCTTCTGCATCCATATCCTCAAAGTCTCCAAACCTATTGTGCAGTTTTATTGGGTCATCAGACCCTTTTTGCTGCCTATTTCCTGTCGACTTTTTCTTACTCTTTGGTGATTTTGATGGTGGAGGATTGTTGAACGTTGTTTGCGTCGATGTTGAGTTTTTTGGGGGTTTGTAATGCGATATGTTCGAGACGGAAGGGGATTCAGGTGGGTCTGTTTGGGTTTGGGCGTCTTTCGTTGCTTTTTGATTGCTTTTTACTATGGTTGAGAAGGATGGGCCGGGGAGTGATGTTCTATTTTGTACAAGCTTCCTGGCTTCTGGATACGGGATGTTGGATGTGTATTTGATCCTTTGGATTTCCTTTTCCTGTTTCCATATATCGCAATCTTTTGAATTTGCATGGTGTTCCTTGCCGCAGTTGACGCAATGCGGAGTGGCTTTGCACTCGGATTCCCGATGAGAAGGGTCTCCACATCGTCCACATACTTGGTTTCTGGAACAGCGGTCTTCATGATGACCGTATTTTTGACATTTGTAGCATCGGAGGGGATTTGGTATGTATACCTCAACCCTAACTTGTAAAAACCCAACTTTGACAACTTTAGGTACCGTTGGTCTGTTGAAGGTGAGTATAATGGTGTTGGTGTCTTGCAGATCGCTGTTTCGTTTGATACGAATCCTACGAACTGCAGTGACACCTTCACTTTTCATCCCCTCTACGATGTCTTTGTCGCCGACTCCAGCCAAGTCACGGCAACGAATGACGCCTTTTGATGTATTTAGAGATGTGTGTGCGAAACAAGTCACTAGGATGTCATGAAATGCTTGAATTTTTTGAATGTTCTCGGTGTGTGCTTTACGTTCGCACTCCACAAGCAGACCACCTGATTTAATCTTTTTAACGCTTTTTGGTTTGCCGACTAATCCAAGTATAGTCTTTTCGATTATAAATGGCGATAGTGCGGCTAGGGGTTTGGTTTCATCTTTTGATTTGATGACCATGAAGCGAGGAAACGATTCCACACTACATGGTTCATCATCTGAGTCAGTTCCCGTTTTGGTACGTTTATTTTGATTTTTTTGATTTTCCATTTTGGCTTGAAAAAAAAATTCAGCACCCGTGCTCCCCACCCACCAAGGAGCCCAACAAGGGGACACTTTTCAAGTGTCAGGGATACACAGATGCCATACTCAGTTGATAAAATTACCTTTGATTGACCCTGAAGTCGCCAATTTCTAAGGTCAGTAAAATTACCCCCCGATTGACCCGTTAAGCCACCGCCTTCTAGGGAATTTAAGACATGGTCTGAATGTGCGAGATTGGCATAAAATCGATCTGAGTTTGGGACAGCACTTATTAAATGAAAGTTACTTACTAGAAATGGTGAAAAATACTTTATTTGTTGAGAGAATCTATGCTGGTTTCATGCTTTCTAAGTAACTTTACCTTATACCATTACTATGCTAAGAGGAGACATTTTGATGATAACTAGTGTTGACATCCCTTTTGCAAACATATTAAAACTTGTGACTGTCCTTAATATTTTGCTTGACAATTTCAGTTTTTGAATTTATTTTACTTGTAATCAGGTAAATAGTTTGCTTCTTAATTGTAAGGGTCATACGCATAGCCTGAGGTTTTGTTTCTTGAAGCATTAACATGTTCAACAGATGTAACACTTTTCTCATGACATAAGATTTTGTATAATATGTTAAACTGTTGATCTTGTATCTTGAACTTGTATCTTTTACTTTCATGAATTATGCATATTTGTTTGTCTAAATGGCAGCAGTTCAAACTAAACTACTAATATTCTTTTACACATTCTTCATTTACACAAAATAAATGAGAATTTAGTTTATTACATTAATGGCAGAAGCATTGATCTAAAAACTCGATTTCTTTTTACAGCTATTTCAACTTTTGTTTGTATGTACCCAAGATAGCGGCATCTGTGCTTTGGATGGTATTTTTATGTGTGTGATTTGGGGATGCAGGGGGTTTAGTGTTGGTGGGTGTAGGAAGATTGTATTGGTTTAATTTTCTTCAGCATGTGTAAACAGCAAGTAATGCCTTATATGATTAAATTTATATTTGAAACTCATCACCAGATACCTCCCCTTTTCCCAAATACCACTCCTAATAATAGGTACTGCTCCATGCCATGAGGTCAACTAACTTACGATTGATTGATTGATTGTTTTTTTTTAACGGCGCATCAGCACTCTTAGGCTATTTAGCGCCAAACAAAGTGTTACTTGTATAATCTTTTAAAACTTATAAAAGGTTCTACATCGACCAGCGATATAAAAGAACAAATGGTTGAAATTAAAAACGGTAAGATGGTAACGGTGCAAAATAAAGCTTCCCGATCAACGGGAGATGTAAAAAAGATGAATAGGTATTAAAATGGGACGGAATGTATATTGCATAAAACTGCACAAGGTGATAGCATAAAAGTCAGAGTTTAGAGTAAATATTTACGGCTTTCAAGAACTCGATAATACGAGTGATGTTTATATTATCAAAAAGTTCTTTCATATCATGCACAACGTAATAACGATCGCGCGTAGGTTGTAGGTCAAAGCACTCTATCATAAAGTGCTTGACAGTGAATGGTTCATTGCAAGAAACGCACTCTGGTGGGTCTTCACCTTTTAGTATGTGGGTGTGGGTGATATAAGTATGACCAATTCGGATTCTTGCAATGACTACCTCCTCCCTACGAATGGTTCTGTAGGAAGGAGTCCATTCTCCTAGAGTTGGTTTGATTGCATGAAGTTTGTTATTTACAGCATCATTCCATGATGCCTGCCACTTCTGACGTAAGAACTTTCTGATACAAGGTTTAAAATCTGTATATGGTATTTTAAAATCAGATGGTTCTTGAGAAAGGGCCATTTTAGCAGCGCGATCTGCTTTTTCATTACCTTTAATACCAATGTGGCTAGGTAACCAACAATATATTATATTGTGGGAGACACTCAGCTCGGTATTTTTTACGAGTATGTTTTTCAATAATGGGTTCTCCAGTTTTCTATTGTGTAGTGACTGAAGTACTGATAGCGAGTCGGAGAAGATGATACAGTTTGAAATACGATTCTTTTCTATATGTTGCAGAGCAAGGTCTATTGCTCTGATTTCGGCTGTAAAAATTGATGCTCCATTTGGTAAGCGAACTTGCGTTGTGTGATTTCCACAAACAAAGGCTGCAGCAGCCTTTTCCTCATCCTTTGATCCATCAGTGTAAATTCTCGTGTAGTTTTTAAATTCGGTGAGGAGTTCATGGTAAGAGTTGTGGAAGATAGAAGGGTTTGTTTCGGATTTTTTTCCATCGTGTAGCGTAAAACGTACTTTTGGTTGTTTAATTAGCCAGGGTGGTGTTTCGGAGATGGATGTTTTCTGAATTTTTGAAAGATCTATATTTGTAGTGTCAAGGCTGGATGATATTCTAATGCCAAAGGAAGGTATGGCGTTTGGTTTATTTTCGTATAAAGTTTTGTATTTGGGTTGAAAAACAGCCGAAAAAGCAGGATTCAGAGGGTTTGATTTTAATTTGAGAGCATACTGTGCTGAAAGCATTTCTCTACGATGCGATAACGGTGGTTCATTCGCCTCAGCTAGAAGGCTTTCACACGGGGATGTTTTAAATGCTCCCAGAGCCAGTCTTATTCCCTGATGATGAATTGGATCAAGCATTTTAAGATACGATTTTCTGGCAGAACCATACACAACGCAACCATAGTCTAGTTTGGAGCGAATAAACGTTCTATATAAATTCAGGATGACTTTTCTATCAGCACCCCAGTCAGTGTGTGCTACTACTTTAAGTAGGTCAAGTGCTTTTAAGCATTTGGCTTTCAAGTTTTTTAGGTGTGGAATAAAGGTCAGTTTTCTGTCAAAGGTAATACCCAAAAATTTTGTTTCCTCAACAACTGGAATAGGTGTTCCGTCCAGCGTGAGTTTAGGTTCATCGTGGTGTCGTCGTAATTGACAGAAATGCATACATACAGTTTTTGATTTCGAGAATTTGAAACCGTTCGTACTAGACCAATTTTGAATCTTGTTGATATTTTGCTGTAGTTGTCTTTCAATTGTATGCATGTGCTTTGACCGATAACATATGAGAAAATCATCAACATATAGTGAGCAATCCACACCAGGAGTCAAACACTTGGTGATGTTATTAATTTTGATATTGAAAAGTGTCACAGATAAAATACTGCCCTGGGGCACACCCATCTCTTGCTCGTGCAAATCTGAGAGAGTACAGCCCACTCGTACCTTGAATTCTCTGTCGGAGAGGAAGTTGGATATGAAAGAGGGCAGACGGCCTTTTAGACCTAGATCGTGCAGGTCTTTTAGTATCCCGTACTTCCATGTTGTGTCATAGGCCTTTTCTAAATCAAAGAAAACCGCTACTAAATGTTCTTTCTTGATAAATGCATCGCGAATGAATGTTTCTAGTCTAACCAGATGATCGTTGGTGCTCCGTCCATAACGAAAGCCACTTTGGAAAGGAGATATTAAATTGTTAGTTTCCAGGTACCATACAAGCCGAGAATTGATCATTCGTTCCATTGTTTTGCACATGCAGCTTGTGAGTGCAATAGGTCGATAGTTGGTAGGATCTTCACTATCTTTACCGGGTTTGGGAACTGGTATTACTGTTGCTTCTTTCCATATTTTAGGTAGGTTACCAGTAATCCATAAATCATTGAAGAGTTTTAAAAGAGATGTTAAAGATGATTCTGGAAGATGTTTTAAAAACTGGTAATGTATTTTGTCAGGCCCAGCGGAAGTATCATGGGCCTTGTCTAAAGCCTCCATAAGTTCTGATAGTGAAAACAGCTGGTTGTAGCTTTCCGAGTTGTTGGATGTGAATTTTAAACGTGACTTTTCTTTTTGAGTTTTCAATTTTTGGAAGGCTTCGGAATAATTAGATGATGACGAATTTTTAGAGAATGTATCAGCAAGAACATTTGCTATGTCACGTTTTGAGCTAAGATTGTTATTGTTCACTTTTAGATGTCGGAAAGAATTGTGTTTTCTCTTTCCGTTTATTTTTCGGATCGTGTCCCAAACTTTCTTAATTGAGGAACGAGAGTTTAAAGAGGAAACATATTTCATCCATGATGCTCGTTTACTTTCTTTGATTGTGCGGCGAGCTTTGGCCCGGAGAATACGATATTTACTTAAATTCTCGGGCGTCGGATGATTGTTAAATTTTTTCAAGGCTTCTCGGCGTTGCCGTATGGCTTCCTTACATTCCTTAGTGAGCCAAGGTTTTAGGGTTCTTTTACAGTTTGCTGAGGACTTGGGGATAGATTCTTCTGTAATGTCGGTTAAAATAGATGTAAAATGCTGAATGGGGTCGTTAACATTGAAAACTGTATCCTCATTCAGCCTGGTTTTACAGAGTGTTTCGAATTTGGCCCAGTCGGCCTTCTTTAAATTCCATTGTGGAATTACTTCATCAATTGTAGAGTTATGATTTACAAGGGAGATTGGGAAGTGATCGCTGCTGTGAAGGTCATCAGCGACCTTCCATTCATAGTCCAAAAGCAGCGAAGGAGAACAAATTGTCAAATCAATGCATGTGTATGTACCCGTGCCTGGGTGTAAATATGTAGGTGTTTTGGTATTATATAGACACAGATCGTGTCTAGAAATAAAGTCTTCAACTTTGTGACCTCTGTCACTTACATGATTCGATCCCCATAAAATGTTATGGGCATTAAAATCCCCGAGTAAAACAAAGGGTGCGGGAAGCTGTTGAACAAGATTATCGAGTTCGTTTGGTACTAGGTTAGTGTTTGGTGGTAAATAAATAGAGCAAAATGTAATCACTCGATGTAGAGTGACGCTTACAGCAATGGCTTGTAAATTGGTGTTTAAAGGAATGAAACTATGAGGAGCTCTGTTGTTCACAATAACAGAAACTCCTCCTGATGCCCTGTCAACATTTGGAGAGCAGGTGTTAAACAGGGAGTAGTTTTTAAATGTGATATTGTCTGTATCTTTCAAGAAGGTTTCTTGAAGGCATAGTACCGCAGGATCATGTTCGTTTAAAAGCAGGAGAATATCATTGTAATTTGCTTTAAGTCCTCGACAATTCCATTGTATGATAGTGTTTTTCATTATAAATTTAAATTAAAGATTGTGGAGCTAGGTTAGACCTTTCGCAGACGGAATTTGTTTTGTTATTTCTCTGGAGGAAGTACGGGGGTGAATTTTTTGTTTGTAGGTCTGGAGTTCCCTTGTGCGCATGGAGCAGATTCTTCTGCATCCATGCTCTCGATGTCTCCAAACCTGTTATAAAGTTTGATGGGGTCATCTGACCCCTTTTGTTGCCTGTTTCCGTGAGATTTTTTATTCTTTGGTGATTTAGGTTGTTGGGTATTATTAAATGTAGTCTGAGTAGATGCCGTGTTTTTCTGTGCTTGGTAATGGGGGGTGTTTGAATTTGGTGTTGAATCGGGTGCTTCTGTTTGTGTTTGAGCGTCCTTCGTTGTTTTAGGATTGCTCTTCACTACAGTGGAGAAGGATGGGCCAGGATGGGCTGTTTTTGCCTGTACAATTTTTCTGGCTTCTGGATAGGGAATATTATTTGTGTATTTTACCCTCTGAATTTCCTTCTCCTGTTTCCAGGTATCGCAATCCTTGGAATTTGCGTGGTGCTCTTTTCCGCAGTTGACACAATGCGGAGTTGCTCTACAATCAGATTCCTGATGAGCATTGTCTCCGCATCGGCCACATATTTGGCTCTTGGAGCAGCGGTCTTCGTGATGGCCGTATTTTTGACACTTATAACACCGAAGGGGGTTGGGAATGTAAATCTCTACCTTTACTTGCAAAAAGCCAACTTTCACCACTTTGGGTACAGTTGGCCTGTTGAAGGTGAGTACAATGGTGTTGGTGTCCTGCAGATTGTTATTACGTTTAATACGTATTCGTCGGACTGCAGTGACACCTTCATCTTTCATTCCTTCGATGATGTCAGCGTCGGTGACTCCAGCCAAGTCACGGCAGCGAATCACGCCTTTGGACGTATTCAGTGTGGTGTGAGCGAATGAGGTTACTGGGATATCAAAGAACGTTTTCATTTTCCTGATATTGTCTGATTGACCTCGTCGCTCACACTCAATAAGAAGACAACCCGATTTCAACTTTTTAACACTTTTAGGTGTGCCAATCGATCCTGTGATAGTCTTTTCGATGACAAATGGAGATAGTGCGGCAAGCGGTTTCGTGGCATCTTTTGACTGTATGACCATGAAGCGTGGAAATGACTCCACACTACATGGTTCATCGTCAGACTCTGATAAGGGTTTCGATCTTTTATTTTGATTTTTTTTGGAATTATCCATGATGGCTAGATTAAAAATTCAGCACCCGTGCTCCCCACCCACCAAGGAGCCCAACAAGGGGACACTTTTCAAGTGTCAGGGATACACAGATGCCATACTCAGTTGATAAAATTACCTTTGAATGACCCTGAAGTCGCCAATTTCTAAGGTCGGTAAAATTACCCCCCGATTGACCCGTTAAGCCACCGCCTTCTAGGAAGCCTTCTAAGACTTGGAAAAGGGAAATATAAAGGAAAAGAATATAGGGGCAACGGTGGTATCAAGAGAGATACAAGGAGAGAGAGAAAGAAGGTGAGAAAGTTAATAAAGACCTCCTAGGGCTCGGCGTGACCAGCCGATTTGTCGGAACCGGGCCCATCCCGACCACCCGTCTAAGAGAAGTAGAGGCCAAAGTAGTGTGTTGCAGGGAACTGCTCAACTACCAGGATCCTTTCCTCCCCCGACACGGGACGCAACCCACGGCAAACAGGTTGCCTCTACTTAGTCGCCTTTTACGACACGTAGCGAGGCACGTCGGGCCAATTCTACAACCCCGGACCCGCAGGGGGAACTAACTTACGATATGTTATGGTTAAAATGTTATTTGGAAGTGTTTTCATATAGCTAGATAATCCCTGAATCTGTGCACTTCATAGTTTTAATATAATATCATGTGATGTTTGTCATTCTCTTAGTATCGCTTCTGCACATAAATAGCTTTCAACACTCAGCATTATTGAAGAAACAATCTTTATCCTGGATTCCTTGGAATTGTTTTTGTCAGTACAGCGTAGGTTACTTTGAGTGACAATTGTCTTGTTTTAGAATGTTATAACCTTGAGCTGCATTTGAAGTATATACTTATGGTTTATTTTCAGATGTAAATTTACACATGTTGTTGTTTAAATTGAGCGATTTTACATGGTTAAAATAAAACTGAATGTTTAAAACCAGGCTGTTGGGTATTAGTCTTTGGTCCCAGAACATGCGCATCATCTTATTCTGGTTTATACTCTGTTTGAATATAAAATGGCAATGACAAAGAAAAGCTATCTCATGCTGATGTCAAGAAATGCATTGAGGTTATTTTCAACTAAGTTGTGCGGAAATATAGCATTTTACCCATTTGTGTGTTCAGTTGTTCCTCAATCATAAATTTGTTTATTTTCTCAATATTTTATTTCCATCGCTTGAGTGTCATTTTTAGTGTCAGCTGTTTGTTTCTTACACACTCAATACTTTGGACCCAATTTCACATGCTTTGATGAAAACTAATGTGTACACACATCAGGTTGAAGTAACTTGACCATGTTAAACAAGATACTATACCATTGCATGCTGGAAGAAAATTGTGCAATTATATTTGTTCATTTATTACATTTTCATTGTCCTAGGTTTGCCAACAGTTGTAACAACTAAGTTCTGGATACATCTGGACAAGAATAACTTGACCATATCAAAATTACATGTGCAAGACCTAACTTGCACACTTTTAATTCAGTGATACCTAATGTGCATAGTCATTTACGGAACCAGCTGGGGTGACCAAGTGGTCTAAAGTGCTCACCTTTACCGAGCTGCCATCTCACCTCTTTACACTCTTTTAATTCAATGAGACCTAATGTGTATAGTCATTTACGGAACCAGCTGGGGTGACCAAGTAGTCTAAAGTGCTCGCCTTTACCGATCTGCCATCTCACCTCTTTGCAGGCTTTAATTTAATAAGACCTAATGTGAACAGTCATTTATGGAACCAGCTGGGTTGACCATTAGTGGTCAAAAGTGTTCATCTTCACCGAGCTGCCATCTCACCTCTGCCCGCATGGGTTCGAGTCTTGAGTTCAGCCAGTGTGGATATGTGAGAAAGCTTGTCATTAGCTTCCACTGGTTGGTGGGTTGCGCCAGGTTTTATTCTCAGTTCTTCCCCTATCAGTATTTATACTGGCCGCCATATATAGCCTATCGTGCGCTGAAATAAGGTGTTAAACCCAAACCTACAAAATCAGACAAACTAGATGCATCCATGATAATGTGAGACTACTGATCTATTACACTGGTCAACAGTGAAATCATTACTGACTTGAAAAGGCCCTAACCTGTAGTATTTTGGTGTGCCGAACACGAATATAACCGTGAAAAATTTGTATTGGCTCTCGTTTTGAAGATATTCATATACCTCATTTTCTATGTTTCACTGTGTAAATTTCTCCAGTAGGACTGCAGCAACATCCGGAATAATGATGTAACATTGCATAATACCATCATGCTCACATCATCCACAGTTGATTGCATCATTTTCTGATGCAATGCAATACTAATGCCATGCGGCTGCTGAAGTAAGTTGACGTCAGCAGTGTACTATACATGTGTAGGCCTATTATACTAATGCCAGGCGGCTGCTGAAGCTGACGTAAGCAGTGTACTATATAAAGCCCAATCAGATAGGTTCAGCATTTAAAATATTTTAGACGTTGTGCGAGACAGTTCAAGCTACTGTTACATAAAACTTATTATTTTATCCATTTACGTACAATAAAGAACAGTAATGCCTCGAAAGTGTGTTAATACCGCGGACAATTTTTGCTATATTTGTGGGGAAGTGACATTTGCCAACCAGAAGAAAAGTATCAATTCTCAAGTGAAGAAGGCATATCATCTTTACTTCGGATGCAAGGTTGGTGACCAAGACAAGCCTTGGGCTCCGCATATATGCTGTGCTACATGTACAACACAGCTTTCACAGTGGTTGAATTGCAAAAGGTCATCAATGCCGTTTGCAGTCCCAATGGTGTGGAGAGAGCCAAGCAACCACCTAAATGACTGTTACTTCTGCTTGGTTCCTCCTCTTTCCGGCGGAATAACGAAGCGAAAGAAGTCGAGAATAGTCTACCCAAACATTCCGTCTGCATTGAGACCAGTTCCACATGGTGAGGGACTTCCTATTCCAGAACCTCCAGCAGAATATTCTCTTGATTCATCTGACGAAGACAAAGGTGAGTCGACCTGTTCTTCTCCTGGTCCATCAGCATGCAGTGATCCAGATTTTCACTGTGGTGCATCATCAACCCCACACAGAATAACACAGGAAGAACTAAATGACCTGATTCGTGATTTGGACTTATCAAAGAACAAGGCAGAATTGCTAGGATCAAGACTCCAACAATGGAATCTTCTAGAAGAAGATGTCACAATTACTGCATATCGAAAGCGCCACCAGCAATTGGAGCCTTTCTTCAGAAAGGAAAGTAATCTGATATTCTGTTCCGATATTGAGGGCCTCGTGAATGCTTTAAAAATCACTCATGACCCACAAGAATGGAGACTATTTGTGGACTCTTCGAAACTGAGTCTCAAGGCTGTGCTTTTGCACAATGGAAACATTCTTCCATCTATTCCAGTAGCGTATGCTGTCCACATGAAAGAGACATACGATAACTTAAGGCAGCTACTGAATTCCATTGAGTATAACAAGTACAGCTGACACCTCTGTGGTGATTTGAAGGTAGTTGCCCTTTTAATGGGACTGCAGCAAGGATATACAAAATACATGTGTTTCTTATGCGAGTGGGATAGCCGAGCAAGGGAAATGCACTACATGAGGAAGGAATGGACTCACAGGCAGAATGTAGCCATTGGAGAGAAGAATATCCAACACCCAGCTCTGGTTGAGGCTCAGAAAATCTTGCTACCACCCCTTCACATCAAACTAGGTTTGATGAAGAACTTCGTGAAAGCCATTGACCGGACTTTGCCAGCATTTCGATACCTGCATGAAAAATTCCCTCGACTCAGCGAAGCAAAGATTAAAGAGGGAGTTTTTGTGGGTCCTCAGATTCGAGAGCTTTTCAAAGATGACCGGTTCAACAACTTGCTGGAAGGTGACGCGAAACAAGCATGGAATGCTTTTCGCCTAGTTTCTACAAACTTCCTCGGAAATGTTAGGGCAGAAAACTATAAGGAACTAGTAGAAGACATGTTGATGAAGTATAAGAAACTTGGCTGCAATATGTCTTTAAAGATTCACTTCCTTCATTCCCATTTGGATTTCTTTCCTAGCAACTGTGGTATTGTTAGTGATGAACACGGCGAACGTTTTCATCAAGATATCGCAACAATGGAACAAAGATACCAGGGAAAATGGTCCACTACAATGCTGGCTGACTACTGCTGGACACTCCTCAGAGATGCTCCCGAACAGCTGTACAAGAGACAGGCGAAGAAATCTAAGATGTAGTCAATGACTTGATTTTTTTATAGGTAGGCTATTACAGTTGACCTTTTACTATTGGAATGCATTTCGTTATGTAAACATTAATTTCTTGCAGATTACAAAAAAACTAGAGCCAATTTTGCAATTTGACTGTCATATTCGTGTTCAGCACATAAAAATTGATAAGAATTGACTAATTTTATTTCAGTAACATGACTTTTGTAAAAATTTGTTGTCCAGTGTTATACAAATATTTTTTACATGGCATAAAAATATCTTGTAATAGTAAGTAATATAGCCTTGAGATTGCAATATCTCTTGCATATATTTGTGATTTGCTATTAGTGACTTTGATAAATTGATACAAAGGTCAAGACAGTACTTATGTAGTGCATTATATAGTTGGATATAGGTATTTTAATGGCCAAAAATATATAATAAAAAGAAAAATCAAAGAAATAACTAAGTAGGCAGTTGTAGTTAATTAAATACATTTTATACACATAAAGGAGACACAGATATATGTAAATCAGACCTGCGAGAAAGGAAGTTGCCCTAATAACTGATTTATCATAAGTAAATAATTAAGAGACATTGAAGCTATGCTTTACTTTTTTGTTCAAAGATATGTCTAATTCATTGGTAGCTTTAGTGTTAATTCCATGTTATATAAAGATGAGAATGATTAGGCTTTGTTCATAACATTAAACGTTTTGAATGTTACTGATTATACAAAATATTGTCTCCCTAATGACTATTTTTATAATGTCCCCAAAATGTGGGAACAAGTGTTAAATCCCCAATTAGTCCTATAAATCAAACAAAAATCAGCAAAATCTCAATTACTTCCATGGTAAAATAAATTGTTCTCATGTATTAGTCATAGTTTTGAGACAGCAACATATTTATCCACGTTTCTGCAATGACGTCACTTATTTAGGCTAAGAGTGATAAAAAGGTCATGACCATACTTAAGTAAAGTAGTATATAGTCTCATACTGGTATACTAAATGCAATAAAGAATTGATAATGAATAAATATATATTAGAAGCAAACAGTAAAACACTAAGGAGACATATAGACATGTACCATATGGTAATACGGAGACATATAAGAAAGTCACCCAAATGACTACTATCTCATTAGTAAATAAAAGGAAGACATCATTTAGGAGACATTTTAACTATACCTTTTGTTCAAAAATATATCTAGTTCATTAGTAGCTTTAGCTTTAATTCCATGGTATATAAAGATGAAAATCAGTAGGCTTGATTCATAATATTTAAAGTTTAAATGTCATTGATCATACAATATTGTCTCCCTATTGATCATATATTTATAATGTCTTCCAAATGCGGGAACCAGTGATATATATATATATATATATATATATATAGCACCCTGCCCCCAAACACACCAAATGGTCCCTTATTTATGTAAACTTCTTCATTGATTATAATTAATATTAGGTTTGTGGTGTTGGTAGATTGATGAATTTTAACACCCAGTATGTAATTGCACACATTAGATAAAGTAAACGCAATAGGGAAGAATTGTGTCTAAACAATATAAAAAAAATTTCATTTTATGTATGGGATATTATGTTAATCTGTTTATTAAACTGATTTTCTCTTTAATTTTCAGTTTATAGAGATGGAAATGAATGCCTTGTCAAGGAACGGTGTTTTAGATCACAAAAGAAGAACGAGTCACCACATGTTGTTGAGGTAAGCCTGTCATTTTCATTTAGATTTCATTCCTGAATCTAATCAGCTTTATTTCTGTAACATGCATCAATCATCAGATTGTCATTTCTGCAGAAAAGGTATCCTCGTCAACATGTTCGTGAACAATTGGGCAGAGTGGTGCTTGCGGACATGTAACAGCTCTTCTGTACCAGCTGGCTTACTATAAAAGCAGGAAAATGAGGTTAATTCCAGCTGACACCGCTAAAACATCATTACCTCAGAGCTGGCATCAACCTAGGGTAGAGAAATTGAAAGGATCAAAAGTGGATGATCTATTTGTCCAGGGCTATCACCGTAGCAATCCCCACCGAGCTACAAAGGTACTATGTACAACCCTATTCCAGATGATGCTCAGTTTCATGCAAGTGATCTCGCAGAAAAACCTTAGGATTTTAACATGCTGTTTCCCACTGTGTTCAGTGGTTCTGATTCTCAACAGGTTTTAACACCTTATGGGAAATTTGTGAAGGGTTGCATTTTGAGCTACCAGCAAAGAATGTGCAGTGACTATATAATGAATGTAATGGACACTGACACATTTATAGAATTACCCAGTAATGTGATGACATGTAATGTTGTGACTGTGATGAATGAGAATCAAACAGTACAGTTTGACACTCTGACAGTGAGTGAGTCAGAGAGCTGGTAAATTGAGAAAAACACCACGTGCGGTAATGAAGGAGAAGGTTAAGGAACAAATTCTTGCGTGGTAAGAAAATCCACAAAATCCCAATTCACCTCTTCTGAAAGCAAGTCCGGGTTCCCTTGGGTGGTCTCCACGGCTGGTGCACCCCAATTTATCGTTTTCTGAGTTTCCGTCATGTTGAAAAACTGTTGCATGAATTGACAGGCGCTAGCGAATCTATATAGACCACGTGACGTCACAGACTGCTCTCTTCGGATTGGATGTGGGCTGACTGAATTTTGTAATGCGTGTTTGGATTGGTCAACGAACTCAATCCATTTCAATTCTTCCTTTCCCTATAAATAAAGTGCAGTTCACTGCATTCCTTCACCTGTTCTCGGCGCCTCAACATGTGGACCGACGTTCAATCTTCTACGCTTGTGTCTTCGATGATGTTCAGGACGGACATACCAATGTATGTCTGATCCAAGTGGACAGTTGTCGATAGGACCGACACCAGTCTATGGATACGAAGAGTCTATGTGGAGAGGCAAGGATGCCTCAAGAGAGTACTAATCTATGGCCCTACAGTTCGGCGAAGCTTAAGAAGAAGAAGATGTCACAGATGCCCTTTATCTTAAGGGTATATTAACATAAACACAAAGGCCCTTTTCAGGGCCACTCATAGGTCTATAAAAGATCTTGACTTTCAATTGCCTAGCCCATTTTTTAATCTTTTTTTTAAATTAAAAAAAATAGAGACCCTCCCTGTTTCAATTTCCCCATGTTAATTTCCCTTGTCCCTAGACAGACCCAAACTATAGTCCCATGTTAAATTCCCATTGTCCCTAGGGTACAAATTTTTTTCTCTAATGTTAAATTTTATATAGTCCCCAGGGTACAACTCATGTTTTTAATGGTAAGTCCCATTGTCCCTACGGTATCCCCATTCACTACTCACTTGACATGGGTATGGCATGGCAGTTTGACAAAAAGAGGTAAATATGCAGGAGACAAATTCTTCAAACATGATTAGAATATAGCATTGCATATAGAATGTCCACTAATTTCCATTCCATTTCGGAAACTTGCATGTAGCTGTTGTACCAGTTTCCTTCCACATTACTTGCAGGGCCCGTGCTACTTTGTTAATTACGTTAGTTTTTATAAGAAAAATATCTATAACATATTTTTTATACTGTTACTGCAAAAAGACTCGATTTTATCATGCCTGTCAATTGGTCGTGTAAGCTATTAAGCATGATTTCGCAAAAGCTGCTTCACACAGAAATTTGGAAGGCATATTGGTTTGCATTTGAAGATGACCTACTTCAATTTTCAGGTCATACAATAATTTTTCACTTAATATTTAAGTACATTGTTTTACTCGAAAGTTTTCAAGAAAACCTTGTTAGCACAAATGGGCCAAAATTACTGAACACAGCCAAAGGAAAGTCAGTAGTCATGTTTATATGTAGATGACCCGATTGATGATAAAGCTCGAGAAAATAATATGATGTATGTTATGTTACAAATATATGTATTCCATATTTAAACCTGAATTTAGTGTAATCTACTGTGTGACAGTGGTACCAGTTTATGTTTACAGGTTTGGGGCCTCTGTATTTGCCAAAACTGCCTACTAATTTGGTTTTACCTGTCATTATTCGGTTAATTATTATGGTCAACATTGTTATATTTGGGTGGTTTATGGACCTGTTAACTGTTAGATTGGAGTAAAGTTTCCTGCCTTTATGGGTGGAATTCCAGTGTTCTTGCCATTGAAGATTGATGTAGGATTTTTATGAAGCAAAGAGCTTCTGTGATGCTATATCTAAGTGTGGTTGGGTTGCGGTCTACTAACTTACCTTTTGCGACTTTGTCAGCCTGTTCATTGCCAGGGATTCCTATATGTGATGGCATCCACATGAACCCGACTATTTGGTCTCTTGTGGATAATTCTTTGAGCATATGGAAGGCCCCGTCAAGGATCATCTGTCTTTTGTTAGTGTTTCGGTTTTTAATTCAGTTTATTACACTAAGGGAGTCGCTAATAATGACTGCATTTTGGATGTTATTTTTTTTTTTTTTTTTTTGATCCAATGAAGCGATTCAGTAATTGCCCAGAATTCAGTAGTGTATATAGAGCAATGATCTGGTAGCCTGGTTCCTATTTGGATGTTAAATTCAGATTACTATTATTGCAGCTGCCGTTCTGGGTGGCTCAGCTGTTTTGGACCCATCTGTGTATATTTAGTGAAACCGGGGTAGTTGTCCTGTGTGTCATTTACGATTATGGATTTTAGTTTATTTTCTTGTTCAAATTTGTTTCTGCATTCTGTGGCCATGGTGTATACCCTTGGTTTGGTTTGTGTCCAAGGGGTTTGGTCAGGTGATTTGGTGTATTCTTCCTGTTGTTCGAGTATTGGAAGTTGTTCCCTAATTCTATGATTACTTTGCTATCTGGTATATTTGGAACTAGTTTGTGACTAAAAGTGATGTTACATCTGCTGATGGCAATTTTAGTGGGATGCGTGTTTGGATGGTTAGCTAATCGAGTGGAGTATCTGAGTAACATGTATTGTCTCAGTTTTAGCGGTAGTTCCCCAGCGAGGACTTGAAGCTCGTCCGATGAAGTAGAGGGGGTGTACTTGTGCAAACTATTGTTTAGGAGTGGTTTTTTTGCCCAGTTATACACTTGACAACCGTAATCTAATTTGGATCCTACAAGAGCTTTATAGATTGTAAGTAAGGTTTCTTGGTTGGGTCCCCATGTGGTACCTTTGAGGTTTCTTAAGGAGTTTAAGTCTTTATTGCAGCTTTGGATATATATATATATATATATATATATATATATATATATATATATGATGTTCTCATGTTAGGTGGCTGTCGAAATACATTCCTAGGAATCTTACTACCTTAAAATATTTGATCAGTTGGTTAGGGTAGGTTACGTTTTTGGGTAAATATTATTGCTACAGTTCTTTCATGTGATATTTTAAACTCCTATTTATCCGGCCATCTCCTTCACTTATCTAAACGTTTTTTCTGTTTGCTGGCGGGATTTCTTGCTCTCCAGATGCCGCTGTCGTCGGCGAATTGTGAGATATTAACTTTAATGGAGACTAGGTTAAGGTCGTTAATCATAAGGTTGAAGAGTACTGGATTAAGTACGCTCCCTTGTGGTGTTCCATTTTCAAGTGAGAATTCTTTGGAGTGGGCGTTTCCTACTCTAGTTATAATTTTACGACCGGCTAGAAAGTTCGCAATCCAGATAAATATGCGTCCAGTAATTCCGAAGTTGTCGAGTTTTGCAATCAATCCGTTTGTCCAGACTAGGTCAAAAGCTTTTTCTAGGTCAAGAAAGACCGCTACGTGGTTCCTGTTTTTCTCGTGGAGTTGAATGCTAGTTTAATGTCCGTTTCTAACTGTATTAGTTGATCGGTGGTGGAACGCTTGTTACGAAAGCCACATATATGGTAGAGGGAGATGGGTCGATATATGTCGTTGTGTTTGGGTTTTGCCTGGCTTGGCGATGGGAATAGTGATGGCTTGTTTACAGCTATTTGGTAGTTTTCCACGGATCCAGATTTGGTCGAATAGCATAATAATGTTTGTTGTAATACTGCTGGGGAGATTTTTATATATTATATACTCGTTTTGATCTTTTCTAGGTGATGTTCCTTTTGACCCTAACGCTTTTTTCCATTCGTACAAGGTGATTTCGCTGTTCAAGTCCGAATCTTGGGTTTCCCCGTCTTGAAATGGGTTCTGAAGGGTGTTTTCTGTTGTATTTCTTTGTTCTTGCAAAATGTTTTGAATGGTTCTTGTCGCTGCTCGTGTTGGAAAGCATGCATATCGGCCCTTTTTGTAATTCTTGGTAGCACTTAATTGTTTGGGGGTTGAGTAGGTTGATTTTCCTCTAATAGATTTTATTTTATCCCAGACTTGTTTGATTATAGGTTTATTTTAGAACAAAATGTTTGCCAGGATTTTTCTTTAGCTAATGTTATATGTTTTAGATTATTTTTCCCTTATCTTTGTAACGGGTGAAGTCTAAAGAGTTTCCTGTGTGTTTATATTTATTGAGTGCGTATGTGCTGTGCTGCATAGGTCACTCCACCGGGGTATTGAATTTTTAGTTACTGTTTTTGGTATGCAGAAACTAGCTGTATTGTGAATGGATTGAATTATATTGACGTGGAAGATGTCGGTATCTGGGTTTCCTAGATCTTTAGTGTCTATGGTTGGCAAGACATTTTTGAATTTATCCCAGTCTGCTTTGTCATATTTCCATCTAGAGGGACTTCAATGGGGTTATGTTGGGTTGTAATTTGGATGGTGATGATTGGGAAGTGGACCCTGCCTAATGTATTTTCTTGGTATACACACCAGTTAGTTATTTGTGCAAGTATGGGTGTGCATATTGTTAGGTCAATGACTGAGAAGGGGCCATCCTCAGGATTTAATCTGGTTTTTGATCTGTCGTTGAGGATGACTAGACTGTATTGTGTCATCCAATCTTCGACTAGCTTTCCTCTTTTCTCATTCCTATTTTCACCACATAATATGTTGTGTGCATTGAAGTCACCACAAATGATTAAGTTGATTGTTGGGATGTTTCTGATTTAGTGCTAGTTTACTTGTTGGTTATTGCCTACTGGGTCATATATATTTGTATTTTGAATAGTAGTTGTTCCAGTACTTAAGATAGATTGTATTTCAAGGGTGTTGATGGGTTCATTGGCAAATGAATCTGGCAGGGTTTCCGAGTTTCTTAACGTTTCTAATAACAATATGGACAGGCCTCCTCCCCTTTGTCCATTATTACGGTGTTTGAATATGCTCGGTGAGTACCCTGGGATCTTGGGTAAATTACGGTCAATCAGAAAATTTTATATTGATTGTGAAAAGTAAAACAACAATGGCCTGCGATGATCCACAATCAGAGCAAAATCGTGGAGAGAAATATTCTTAAAAAACCTCCAAATTCAACTCCAAGTATGTAACGATTCGTCAACATCACTGTACTCCAACTTTTAAACGCTACCGAAGGATTTATTTTAAGATTTGCTTGTAATCTCCATGTATTATTTGAATACAGAAAATGACTTAAATACAGATGTTAGATTTGCCATTTTCCATAGATTTGCTCAAATATTCCTGATCATGTCAATCAAAAAGACTGGTTTAATTAGACTCCATAAATTATGACGTATGCGAACAATTTAAGACATTCGGGGTATTAAATCTTCTGCTCATCAAATGACCCAAGAATATTTGTACTTCTTGCAATTGCAATTGTTTATACCTGACTGGAATGGGAGGAAAAGAGAAAGGTCTCAAAAGCAAATGTTTATTGCCTTTAGCTGGAGGTTATTTAGCATTAGAACAATTATATCATTTTTTTTTTTCATCATTTCAGTTTATCATCGTTTCATTTACATTTGTTTAATTTATTATTTTCGTGAATTAATATACAAGTATATTTTTGCCAACAAGGTGTGCCATTTTAAACTCTTCATTTAATTCATTTGTATTTTGATTAGTTCTTCTCAGTATTTGCACCCTCAAAAGTGACACATTTTTCCCCAGCGGAGTCGCCCGACCAAAAGTGCTGATGGTATCAGCATACGCCCACAGATGGTCCTCCACAGATTACAGACTACCAGTCTCATGGATATCACCACCCGAAAGTTAGAGTTTAGAGAACATATGATAGCAAACTAAACAGACGCATACGTTGACGGGAGAATGCAGTTTGCATGCCCCAAGACAAGTGAACTATATTTTCTTTTCATTGTATAAAAAGGAGGGGATACGTGATGATTCATTAACTTTCAGTTCTAGGTCTTTCTCCAAAAGCATCGTGAAATACGGACTATTTCTTCCCAGCCGAGAAACCGTTTCACTCGCACTGGATTCACACAGGAATTCTGTCTTACCCACAAGAATAAGGCGGATGATGATCGGATTTCTTAGCTGTATCACAATATTCAAGAAACATCTGATATATACCACTAGTAATGCCAAGAATCGGCCGATCAGGTATCAAGGTACAACATATAGTTGATGCTACACAGACTACAGACGAACAGTCACACAGATGCCACTACACAAAAGGTAAACTTTATAGAGCAAGAAAGCAATAGAACCAATCACATCCGTTGACGGGAGAATGCAGTTTGCATGTGCCAAAGCAAGTGAACTATATTTTCTTTTCATTGTATAAAAAGGAGGGGATATGGGCTTATTCATTACCTTTCAGTTCTAGGTCTTTCTCCAAAACAATAATGAAATACGGACTATTCCTTCCCAGCCGAGAAACCTTTTCACTCGCACTGGATTCACACATGAATTCTTTCTTACCCACAAGAATAACGCGGATGATAACCAGACTTCTTTGCTGTACAGTGGAACCCCGCTATAACGCGCCCCGCCAATTCGGCCATAACGCGGTCGTAGCATGGCTCCCGAAATTTCGTATATTCATTCACACATGGAGAAAAAAAAATTGGAGAAAAGTAAAAACAACAAAACAAGAAATTAAATTCAATTTGGGCATGAGATTAGTTGTGACTTTTAAAATAATATGATCGTGGCATGGTTCCTGAAATTTGAAATTCATTTACGTGTATTTTTATCGGACCGTGAAAATATTTGTTTAACGTACGAGAAATAGTGTGTAAAACGTTTATTATAATTTGGTGAAAGAATTCGCGTATGACTTTTAATAATAAACGATCGGAACTTAACAATTTATCCAGGTTCTTTAAGTGATTTTGGAGAAGTGATCGTGTATGAATTCTAAAATACTACGATGTATATAACGTACAAGAAATAGTGTGTACAACGCTTGGCTTCTGAAATTTATCAATTTGAACAGGTTGTGGTGAAGCTCCGTATTCTACTCTAGAAGAGAAAACTGGTTTCATCAGGTTTTTGAATTGTTAAGCCGAAGTAAACATTATCGGAAGTGTTACTTATTACGGATCCATGAGTAAAGCCAGTAAATCGTCTTTGTGATTGTCTTCCATGAATTCTGTATACAGTCGTTGCTCAAACAATAGCCGATATGGGTTTCTTATTTAACTGCAATCACAGCCAAGCAGCAGACAAAGCTGTGGTTGATACAAGAGTCGCACAATTTAATAAACATCAAAAGACGAAAGCCGCCAACTTGTATGCTGTGCTTGGCGGTGTGATCAAACAACAAACAGTTGAAAGTAAATAATATCCACTTTATTATCTGTAAATTAAAAGGGTATGAAATTGTACATCCGTTCAGCTTAATTTTGTTTTATATAAAAAGTGATTCGTAACCATTGCAGGCCTTCATTAATTAGTTGTCGAGCTTTATCTGTGTACGTTGTTTGCTTATATAAAAAAATATTTTACTGTTATGGAAAAGCAAGTTCAAAAAAGCAAGTCGTTTTCTGCTAAAGAGAAACTGTATGTCCTAGATCAACTAAAGGGCAAACAACAAACTCAGCTTGCCAGAGATCTAGGAATCAGCGAGTCCACTTTGCGAGGGTGGAAAACAGATGAAGGAAAGCTCCGTAGTCTACCCAACATTCTTGAAGAGGAAACTGGTTTACAGCGTAAAAGGGTTAAGTTAGCTAATGACAATGTCCTAGATTCAGCTTTGTACCAATGGTTGTACAAGCTCGCTCAGAAGGTGTTCCAATTTCTGGCCCAATTCTGAAAGCCCAAGCAGAGAAATTTGATAGCCGTATCAATGGAGATGATTCCAAATTTAAGGCGAGTAATGGCTGGCTAGACAGATTCAAGAAAAGGCACGCTATCAGCCAAGTTCTTGTGTCTGGGGAAATCCGCTCCGCTAACAAAGAGGCTGCCAATTCCTACCCGATTGGGCAGTTGCTGGAGGACGGTTGCTACACAGCCGACCAAGTTTACAACTGCGATGAGACTGGTTTATGTTATAAAATGTTACCCGATCGCACCCTTGCAACCAAGACTGACAGTCACGAACGAGAAGGTTTCAAGAAGAGGAAGGACAGAGTGACTCTCTTATTTTGTGTTAACAAGTCTGGCAGCCTCTGATGATTGGAAAATCGAAAGCTCCCAGATGTTTTCATCATGTAAATATGAAGGCACTTCCATTTCAGTACACTAACAGCAAGAATGCTTGGATGAATAGCTCCATATTTGACGACTGGTTTCACAAAACATTCGTTCCAGATGTTCGGGCTCATTTACGAAAACTCAAGCTGGAGGAAAAAGCTCTCCTCCTGCTGGATAATTGCCCTGCCCACCCCCCAGCGGAAAATCTTGTCAGCAGTGATGGCAAGATCAAAGTTTCGTACCTCCCGAAAAACACTACGTCAGAAATCCAGCCACTTGACCAAGGCATAATTTCCGTATTTAAACAAAATTATCGCCGTGAAATGATAAAGGGAATGGTAGCAGATAATAACGCATCCGTCGACACATCATTGGCATTACTCAACTTAAAAGAAGTATGTCACCTTGGAGGTAAAGCCTGGGATGCTATCACTGCACGCTGCATTGAACGATGCTGGATAAAGGGTCTTGGGCCAGCTTTTACGCCCTCGACACAAAATGATAGTGACGATGAGCTTGAATTTACAGGATTCACTGAAGACGACGTACGTTTAGCAGAAGAAGCACTCAAAAAATACGAGCACAGTCATCATGATATCCTTAACTGGTATTCAGTAGATGACATCTGCCCTATATACGAACACATATCAGATGACGAAATTGTTACAAATGTCAGCAGGAAGAATGAAGCTGCACAATCAGAACCTGAAACCAGTGACGATAATGATAACGATGACGATGGCACCCCAACTCCCCCACCAAAAGTGTCTGAAGGAGTAGTACATTTAGAAGCAAGTTTAAGGTGGCTGGAAACACAAGATGTTGACAGCGTCAAAGTCCTTCAATTAAGAAACATTCTTGACTTTGCTAGCACCCAACAGTTCGCGGCAAAGAAGCAAACGTCATTGGATACATTTTTCAAGAAATGATGAAATTTAAATTTGGAACCACACTGACTTTGCACTTTGCGCAACGATTAATTTAGCAATTTTCACAGGTTTCTTTTGATGTTCACAAAATCTGAAATAAAAGTTATTTGCACGCTGAAATCATGCGTTGATTGTTAATTATTCTTGCAGTTGTCGCATATGATAAAATTTTAGCGGTATGAAATTTGTACAGACACCGTATGTAGACCCGGGAATAGCTGCATGCAATGACCGTACGATATCAGACGGCAAGTAAATGGTTTCAATATTTTGTTCATCCTATATTTTACACGACGAATTCAGACTATTACAAAATTATTGAATATTTTAAATCTGTACGTTTTTCAATGAAATTACATCCATTATGGATGAACTGCATGCCACGACGGCACGGTAGCATACGGTGTTGACACACTTTTCATGATATAGCGATAGTCTGGTATTATCGGTCAATCTGTATTATCGTTCAAACAAATAAAAATTAGTAAATGTTTTTAATGCACAGTAATAACCTATAAATATATTAGCCATCGATTATTTTGAATATATCTTAATTAATGCATTCCAGTTAATATTCATCTGATGATAAGCCGACTTTTGACCATTGTACATGTATACACGTATATGTTCTCGGAAAAAAGTTAAATATTGTAAAACCCCGCATTAACGCGACCCCGCTTTTAACGCGATCCGATTTTATGGACCCCGATCATCGCGTTATAGCGGGGTTCCACTGTATCACAATATTCGAGAAACATCTGACATATACCACTAGTAATGCAAAGATTGATTGATTGATTATATTTTTACGGCGGATCAGCACGACTGGGCTATTTAACGCCAAAGAGAAGGTTATATGTAGGGTTATTTAAAAGTGGTAAAAGGTTTCGTATAGATCTGCGATATAAAACCAAAGAGTTGAATGTAAAACGACAAGATGAAAATGGCAATAAATAAAGCTTCCCGATTAACTGGGAATGTACACGGTGTATCTTAATGATGACCAGACTTCTTTGCTGTATCACAATATTGTAGAAACATCTGACATGTACTACTAGCAATGCCAAGAATCGGCCGAACAGGTATCAAGGTACAACATATAGCTGATGCTACACAGACTACAGACTAACAGTCACGGTGATGCCACTACACCAAAGGTGAACTTTACAAAATAAGTAAACTTTATAGAAGAAGAAAGCAATAGAACCAATCACATCCTCTGACATTAGGCACGAAAATAAAACAAACATATGCAGTTTTCATGCCCTTGCGCAGGTTAACATTTCATTATAAAAAGGCGAAAGTATATGGACCGATTAGCTGATCTAATTTGCGTTCTAGAATCAACTACAAAACATCCTGTCTTACAATGTACCCCTACCTGGACTAGTACGTGTTCACTCTTACTGGATTCACACGAATTCGTCTTATCCACAGTTAGAATGTGGATGATTAGTCCTTCTTACTGTATCACAATCTTAGAGATATATAGGAAGAAAATGACAGCTATACCGCTGCTAATACCTGTGCGGAAATTAACACGGGTAAATACACATACGCTGAAGTGAGAATGCAGTTTGCATGACCCAAGGCCAATGAACTATATTTTCTTTTCATTGTATAAATCAGCATGCAGATTACATACCCTTGGGCAGCTTAAATAAATTTACATTTCATTGTATATATTAAAAAATGGCGAAAAACTACGAACCGATTAATGATAGACTTTCCGTTACATATCCAACTCCGAAACATCCCGACTTTATTTATCTCTTTTATGGACTAGTACTTCTTGTTCACTCGCACTGGATTCACAAACGAAGTCGTCTTACCCATAAGAAGAACACAGATTATTAGTCTTTTTTACTGTATACATATCTTCAAGGTATCTCCGAAGACAATGACAGCTATACCACTGCCAATACCAAGTCGGCCGAGAAAAAGAAAATTATCACGGATAAACCTACAGTTGGTGCTACACAGTCAACAACAAAAACTGAAGTAATGTTACTCAGACGCATGCTGCTTGAATGGATAGTCATGTCCGCAGTATGAACCTGGTTGCAAATGCCAAGTTTGATGGTGGTTATAGTCATTCATGTAAAAAAGTAAACTAGCACGTGTTCATGTAGTATGCATAAACGCGGCGGAAAGAAGCTTCAATTAGTTAACTGTTGAGCATCGTCGTGCACAAACCAAGTGCTATTGAGGAGTGAGACTCCTTATCCATCGGCAATATTCAAGGACTGCACTAGCAGTTTTTATTGATGTACACCCTGCGTCTCGAAGACCTAACAAGACTAAATAGTACACATTATAGATTTTATTTATATAATTGTAATTTTGGCAACCAAGCAGACTATTTATCTTTGCATTAATTTAAATCATTCAACACTCGCAAAACTCAATTTAAACTCGTCAGATTTCTTCAATTTGCATCCGCTTCAGCTTTACTTAAAAAGCCAATTCTTCATACGTTATTACCAAAGTGTGTATCGTGAGAACATGCAACACTCGTCTTAAATTTTTGCACTAAACATGACAAGTCGACGTGGGCGATATTTTTAAAGTAACTATATTGATTTCGACAGAATATATACGATTTCAAAAACATTTCTGGATGAGGCTTATTTTACAGATACAAATCAGCGAGAAATAAGACGCAGGTATACCTTAAAACCGAACTGAAACAACATGGAAACGTCGGACTGCATATCATTATTACTTGACATTCATTTTAGGCTACCAATTCGGTCCTTTCATAAACAGAGCCACTTGTAGAGTGAAAAGAGTGCATGTGACAGTACTGCACTTGTTGGAAATATTTAAGTCACTAACTATATTTAACGAGCCAGACCTTCGAGTCGCATAACGAAGTCTACTATAGGCACGGTTCATTTGGGTTCGTATTGGCATTTACGACATAGTCTCAGTAGACAATCAAACAAGTTGGACTTATACGAGGCAGTACATCTTAAAATGTCCTGTTAACTTTGAATGTTACTGAAATAACGCTCTCAACATTAAAAGCCAAATATATCCAAGCACTTTATAAGGGAGGCTGTCGCCAGTTGTCTAACGGAGGGTGGACGCAGTGGTGCAAGTTGTCATGGATATACAATAACATGTATTCAGGTTTACAAAAGGGACACGTACCTTAGAAGATGGCAACTAATAATGTTCATACGAGAAAAATATTTGAATAACAGACGGGCATCCGTTCCGTAATAGGTTTTAAAATCTAAACAAATCTGGGTGACTGGGATAACATATCTGCACCGATTAACACCGTCCATACCCTAAGTTAGCAGAAATAAACAAGGATAGTGTTTGAAGCATGACAAATTAAGATGAAAACTAATGATCTTTATATTTAAATAGCAGACGGACACACCTTATTAGATGGAAACACAAACTTGAATGACTACAAAGACACTTCTATCTGCCCTGTTTAATAACATCGTATCAACACTAAGCAGAAACAGATCATGATGTTTTCAACATGACAAAAGAATTGACCAAGTAAGATTTCTTAGAATGACAAAACATTACCTCAAATAATGGGATAGCAATGATAGGCTCGTGTAGCATTTTGGAAACCTGATTTTGAGAATGAATTATTGATTCAAAGTAGCGTTTCTAGGCGTACACCACTCAGAACTCGTCTTAATCTGATAAAACACACATTCCGGTAAAAATACATTTTTTAACAAATCGAAAATTTGATGTAAAGAATACACGAAACTGAATGGACAGAACTTCGTCGGTCTAGAAAGACTGCTAAGCCTGCAATCACGTCAAAATGTAGACTATAAAACAAGATCCTTAATAATCGTCACAATGTATTCGTAAATCAACATCCCACATTAGTTCGAGCATTTGCCAACCTTATTTGTGGTCAGTTTTGTCGTTCATTTGCTGAGACAACCATAGTTTATCTCGAGTATGTAAGAAGCCCTGATGTAGACGTGGCTTTCGATTGACGCCCAGGGGCCCGTATCGATTCTTTTTCTTTTTGTCCTCCTAGCCTGGAGCATATGCCTGATGTCATTTTTCTAAAGTTTGGACATAATGATATTAGAATATTAACTCCGCATCAAACTGTCAATCGCCTCATCCAATTGGGTGACTTTTTGCTTTAATATGGAGTATCGCTCATTTGTATTGTATGCTTCAACGGTTTCAACCTCGTCGGACGCGTGCCTCCCAATATTCAGGCATCGCCCGCCGTGTTAATCAGGAGTTGGGGCCAGCTTTTGCTACCATGTTGCATTTTCTAACTTGGACGATTCTGACGACTATTTATGGGGAGTGATAGTGTTCACCAAGCTCGAGAGGGGATCATTGGTTGTATACCAGAATTTTTGTCATCTGTTTAGCGTCGCGTCAGGATTGAGATCATGTAAGGGAAGAGACCATCATATATTTGTATACTTATTAGTAATGTGAACAAAACCTCTATCTTCTTATGCAGTTGCAATACTCTCAGTCTCTTTGGAGTACTACTATGTGGCTTTTTTATCTTGAAAGCCCTGGTCCTGTTTATCATTATTTGTAAAATATATGTTCTTTGTTTTATTCATAGTCGCAGATTAAGTCTATGTTCTTTTTGTTTTATTCATAGTTGCAGAGTCTTTGTTTGATGGCCCTGCTCCCATTTCGTTCTGATGTGTTTTTGTTTGTTGTTTGTTTGTTTGTTTTTTGGTTAATAAGACAATGTCCGTAGGAATCAGGATGACATTTGATAAAATAAATTTCACTCCTTTGGGTTCTTTGTTAGATGGCAACATCTCACTGCTTTACCGCGAGCTGGGATTGAAATTCTCCACGCTAGCAGTTGCGAGTGAAACTTTATCGGGAGGGGGCACCAAGCGGATGACCCCACCCACCCACTTGCCGAAAAGAAAGGAGAAAGGTGTTTTATGTGTGATCGTCTCACTCATACATATGTTGTTTTGTTATTATTATCAAAAGAATTTACATCTAAAATTTATTTAAAGTTAAATTTTTAATTGGAGTATTTCTTATCTCTAGTGTTTTCTGCATTCACCTAGTTCAAAATCTCTCCCCCAAGGTGAAAGTGACCTTTCCCAGAGGTCTACTACGTCCTGTCTTAGCTGTGTATATAACTATATATACACGTTTAAGAACAGCAGCTATGTCAAATTTCAATCCCCCTTAGGTTTTTCTGATTGTTCCTCTTTACTTCAGAGATGTATTTTTTTAAAAATTGAATTTCATAACTTTAGCTGCATTTATCAAAGATGAAATACTAACAGGTGCCTCGAGTTATGAACTTAAAACCTAGTTTTGAATCTGTTTGTGTATGATTTGTCGATTCTCATTTTTCTCGCATTAATCTGGTAGTAATAACGATATGCCTTTTACAAGGCGCCGCAATTTTCTTTATTGGATATTACAATGCATCTCTTAATCTGCGAGCACAGCCTTGTATGCCGTCTTGAACGGTATCTCAAACATCTACCTCAGAATGGCCGTACAATAGTGAATTTCTGCGGTATTATCTGGTGCAGTTATTCACCGCCTTATTCGCGATACTAACCACTGGGAGAGTGTGCCAGATGCGTATTCCTCTAGTCCGAGAGAAACGACATCAGCTCTCATCCCACCCCCAATGATGTTTATTTTGGCTATGCATCGTCTATGTGAAGGTAAACTTCATTTGGGCGTGCGTCTCTTACTTAGAAAATTTCCTTCCACGCACTAGGCCACGTAGTATAGCACCGCCAATTTATGCGAGCTATATCGTTCGCATCAATCGAAGTTTAGCAGATGATACGAGTGTTGACTTTTGCAGCCATAATGGATTGAGGTATTCTTACCTCTCTCCAGATGGCGTGCATTCGAGTCCTGCTGCGAATCGGTGGTTTTTTTTCCACATTGTGTCTTTTATTCGCATTTATATTGTAGATGTAAGGATTCTCCTGTCTCGCGTTAAATAGTTTTAAATCCTATTCCCCGTTTTCTTGTACAGCCTCTATCCAGCATGCCTGTTTTCCTGAGGCTCTACTACAGACCTATTAATTTCGTGTAACGCCTTGTGACATAGCCCTGCGTTCTAAAACTTCATTTTTCCCAGATATTTCTTTTTCCCGTTATCCCTTAATACGTTTTAGGTTCCTGTGCTTAGAAGTTAAAATTTTCCAAACTTAAACGAATATGTATACAATCTAGAAAAATCAACTACACAACCTGTAACGAAATAATTGACTTTTGACGATGGCACTGCCACCTACATTAAGTCATTAACCACACATAAACGTACTTACTATTTATACATCCCGGATAAACTATACGAAAGAACTACGAATAAAAATATTGTCAACATTGTATCTTATGCATTGTAGAATGCATATTTTCAGAGAAATAACCTTTAACGTTGTGAACTTTTCTTTATCTGTTCAAATTTTTTTTTCTAGTCTTCTTTTTCTATATTTTTTGTGGGGTATTTATACAACTTTTTGACCTATGATTTTATTTTCTTGGCCTTCTTTCACCACCATATATTTCTTTTTTTACGAGTTGTATAACGTATAACCTTTCTTTAATATGCTTTATATTTATTTGTTACTTTTCTTTTGTATTTATTTATCTAGCTCACTTTTTGCGGGGTACTGATATAACCTTTAGTACTTTGATTTTGTTTTCGTTTTATTCTTTCAACGCCAAATTTTTATTCAATTCATATAATAGAGAGGAAGTTGCTATAAATCAAAGCAACAATATTTCTCCAAGCTTTTTGAGAACAGCTAACTTAAAACAAACAAAAAACAGACAGGCCACCCACACAGGCCAAAGAAACTTAAATGGCCGGTTTCCATTTGTGTGTACGCATTTAAGTACTCGGTAATACAATGCTGGTTATATAGTACCCAATAAATGTTAACTTATAATAAAAGACACATAAACCATTAGATTATTCTATATCTCATGCAAGTTAAACCGTTTAAAATAATCACAAATGAACGATTAAAAAAATGACACGTTTAATTTTTAACAGTGTGTAAATGTAATATCAAATAAATGAGGAAACAGAATAAACACCTTACAAAACGGGACCAACATTTGCTTCATCAACCGCGTTTGGCTGTGGCTGCTTTATCTGCTCTTCATTAATGTTGACACCATTCGGACAAGGAACCCAACATTAGAAATTATCTTTATAGCTTGTCTGACCGAATTACGTTTCTGTATGACCCGAGATATCACAGGTTGTTATATTTTACGTTTTCATGGCTTTCAGCGCAGAAAAGTACAGAAGAAAAGCTGATGAAATTCGGGGGCTGGGGTGCTTTCTACGCAGTCCAAAGACTTTACCATGACTAAAGGTTCTAGAAATGTTACCATACGTTGTTGCAAATGTATGTCCATCTTTGTCTCCATATTTTGAGCACGATGTATATTGGTGCGTAAGGCGACAGGAAATTTCAATTTCAATTAATTTACTTTGGAAATGTGGAGGATGTTTTGACTTTGCAAAGTTCATATACTAACCATGATAGTGGCTTGAAAAATTACTAAATTTACTGTAATTACGAGATAGATTATTGCTGCTAACAGGTGGAGAGAGATTCATATACCAAATGATGGACTGTATATATTCTTGTACGTACGTCTGTACTTAAGCTGAACAGCATTTCATCACAAACTGTAGCTATTTGGCACTGACTAGAGTCAATGTTTAACAAAATGTAAAAAATGTCACTAAAAACACTTTAGGAACGTATACCTTTCCAAACAAGAAGAAGCAAGCGGCACTACCAAAAATAAATCAAATAAAGTAAAATGCTAATAAAAAGTATTCCAAGAAAACTTTAAGATGTAATTTCCTCCAAATCAACTAGACTACAGGATAAAAGGCAAGGATGTTACATTTCTGTTCAAAGTGTGTCAATCTAAAGATCAAGGGAAACTGTATACAATATTTCAACTATGGGGTCAAAATTTAATTTATAAAGTGCACTTTCTCAAAAATTTGAAAATTTTCTTTCGTCGTAACGCATCGTAAATTCCCATATCAATGAACTTTTACATTATCGAGTGGAAATTTAAATACTCGACAACGATCGTCTCATTGTCTGTCGAAACTCAAAATATATTCGCATAGGTCAAAAATAACGTTTTTGGAGGCATGCACGAGTCAAGAATGCGTGCCCCGTACACGACTGGCACAATACCATCTCATCACAAAGACTTTATTGATCACTGATTTGATGTTTCGAATCTTCTTTGTGGAGGTTTCAAATATATCAGAAGGAGAAGATTTGTACATTTGAAGTCAGTATGGAATGTTCCATTCAGAAATGGGTGACTGAAATGCAACTTTTGCCTCTTTATTTTCTTTTGGATTGATTTCGCACCAATGTAATTGGGCAACCATAACTACCGAATACTATTTTCCATATCGTCTCAGGTTTTAGGCACATCTGGGATATTAACAGATTATCATATTTAAGGTTTTGCAAGGCTTTCAATGTGCAAATGATTTTGCTTGTTTATCTACCCTTCTTTACCCATAACTCCAATGAGACAAGGTAGCCAACATTACAGACAAAAAATTCCAGATTGAGAAAGTATGCTCTTATAATATTTAAAATTCTACAAAATTGTCGGATTTGTTGGCTTTTAGTGACGATAATTGGTCCGGAATGATGCTGAAAATTTGTTTTTGAGAGATGTCCATGGTGTTGTATGTTCTTCGTATGGCTGTGTTTAATGCAGTAGAAATGGAGGTTTTATCTTCTTAACAACTGGAAATAGTGTCATGGGGTGTTGCAGCTCTAAATTGTGTGAATAATAGCACCGGATATTAGGGGTTTTTTTCACATTTCCAAAGGACCCTAAAAGGAAATCTGTATGGGCGATCAAATTAAAGAGAGAAGGCTTTATGCCAACTCAACACATCAGGTTGTGTCAGAGACATTTCGAGCCTGAATGTTTCTCAAAAGACTCGAGACGCGTTAAGTATTGGGTTTGAACCAAAAAGTTTGCGTTTGAAACCTGATGCAGTGCCGACTCTTTGATTTTTCTACTCCGACAACAAGAACAGAAGACTTAAAGCACGCCGGCGAGTTGTAGTTGTCACATGTCAGGGAGCAGAGCTATACAGAAGAGGAGAAAGCTTGATGTAATAAGCATTTTTTTACTGCTTATCTGGCAGATGAGAAAACGGCCAGCCAACGACTATGCCGATGCTAACAATGACCAAACGGCAATATGGCAAAAAATATCAATATTAAAACGTGTCTTACATTAGGGTCTGTGGTAGTCGACGGAGTTCAATATAAAGTCCTTGACGGCAGCTAGTGTACTGTACTTTCTAGGTTAACGTCATATCAATGGCAGTTATGATTACATTTATTTTAAGACTGAATTTATAATTTATGGGACTTAATTTATGCAGTGTTCCATTGTCAATTTAAATTGGTGTGTCAACCAAATATGGACAGTGGTGGAATTTTTTTCTCCAAATTTCTTTTTTTTCTAATGAGATCATGGCTGAGATTACAGCTGAGGTCAACCCTATGGAGAGTGTGGATAAGACCTTTACAAAAGTGTTGCAGTCACAATATGGGGTGAGTGATGAAGCCAAAGCACCAACACAAGTCAGCTGCCTAAGGGTCAGGTTCACATGGAGACCCAGACAGACTCCTGTATATCTTTGATAGAAAAGTGTGCACAACAAGATGTACCCTTGGAAAGATTTTCAGTTAGCACTCAAATATCATACAACTTAGTTGCAAGTATTATAAGTTTATGTGTACTTGTAACACCAGTAATGATACTCTCCATTTCTTCACTGCGTATATACATCTATAATATTATTTCCTCTTTAACCTGTGTGCAAATGAACTTTCATCCATATGTTAAACATTGTTTTCGTTATAAAAATAACACAACTGGAATCAAATAATCATGTTTTTAAATTTGTGAATGCAGCCCACCTCATCTCGTGCACAATCATAGAACAAGGACCCAACCAGGCGTCAACCTCAGCTCTAACGAGGATGTGTCAGGTGTGGAAAATTTAGACGAAGCAGTTTCTGGTGATGATCCCAGCTGGACTCATGATGTAGCTGATGAATCTACAACAGACCCACACAAGGCCTTGAAGCATATTGTGTTTGAAATGTCATTGATGGAACTGCTTGATGTTTGCCCCAAGTGTACACATACAAATTTGCAGCATCAGAAGTTTAATATTGGAAGTTGTTTGTGTGTTAAGACTTATTTCTATGTGGCTTTCAAAGAAGTTGGACAAGTCAACCACAGTATCATTCCATGACATAGGGAAATTTAATTGTTGCAGCAGCGGTATTTTCAGTGGCAACAGTCCAGTGAAAATTTAAATTTCCGAGCCGTACTGGAATTGTTGGGATGAGTACGAGCTCTTACAATACCATCCAGTCATGCTAATGGAACATCGTCACTATAGGAGTATAGACAGCAACTCCACCTATATGAGGTGCGGGTCACAGAACAGTCGTTGAGGCTGGGTGGAGATGCCAGGTGTTCCACCCCAGGCCAAACTGCCTAAGATGCCAGCTTGTAAAGGTATGTGATCTTGTTATACATTTTTTCAATGAATTCTCTTGTTTAAACTCGTAAATTAAGAAAAATTAGTGAGTACATAATCAGAGATATATGTATTGTATAACAGTGTTTTCTCCTTGTAAACAACATTACTCACAAAAATGCAAATCAGAATACTATATTTCGGTGCAATGAGGTCAAGAATTCGTATGCCATGGAGTTGGAAGGTTTGACACAGTCTTCAGTTCATGCGGGAAGAGGGAATTTCTATATCTGTTCTGATAACAGATCGCTATAGTCAGGTCAAGAAACACATGAAGACACAGCAGGAAGGGATCAACCACTGGTTTGATGTATGGCATTTGGCACAAGGTAAATATGTTCCAAAGATCTTCGCGAGTTATTTAATGTGCCAATTTTTTTTTTCTCTCTCCCGAGTCTAAAATGAATCTGGTAAACTGGTATGCAGTGATTCAAGACATATTTTGTGACAAACTAATTACAAATGCATACATACTTTATTTGTAATGCACTTAATGGATGTAAAACAATAAAGTTTTGCATATTTAGTCTAAAGTTATAAGAGTATTTCCCCAGCAATAAGTACACACGTTATAATAGGCTCCATTCAGTCAGTATATATCCATACAATCATTTCATGGCATTCCATACATGTTTGCTCATTGCAAGAATCATATAATCAAGCTCACCCCAAGTTTGGCATCGTCACTAAGTCGCTTTGAACATGTTTAGGGCATTATAATCATGTTTGTGATCATTACAAAATGTTGTATCAGTTACGCAATAGTATTTCTCAGCTATGTTTATTTAGACCCTTTTCTTTTAGGAGTCTACAAAAAGCTGGAAGCAGAGAGGGAGAGAAAAAGGCACAAATATTGTTTCACAGTGGGCACGGTCCATCAGCAACCACATGTATTGGTGTGCCGCTAGCAGCCAGGGCAATGGTGAATTGGTGAGACAGAAACGGACCAGCATCTTGAACAACATATCAGATGTCCATAAGGGTCATGGAGACTTGTTTCCCAAGTGTTTACATGACGATGTGTCAAGAAACTGGATCAAGTCAGGCTAGTTAATATGTTGTACAATGTATGGATGTTAAATTTTAAATGATGCAAACATATTACAGTTTAGAGCATATGAGTAGCCTACCCATCTCTCCTTGATATAATGGGTATTTGATAATTCAAAGCATGTATTGTTGTAATTTTTTCTTTATTGTGTCAGTATTTTCTTAACAAATGCCATTTATTAAATCCTATTGAATTGTAATTTATTACAATTAAAAATGCTTTTATAACTTTCACTTGGATGTAATAGAACAAACTTTTAAAGATACTGAAATATATTCTATTTCGCTGCATAGATCACACACACAGAATATACAATACTGAAGCATTCTATTCATCGTGCATCAATATCAGCAGACAGTATGCAATAAATCACTGACAGTGTGCAATTTACCTTTCTTTGAAGGCAGCGAGGCTCATGGGGAAGTAGAAAAAATTGTCTGTGGAAGACTAGTGCTAAAGATGTACAGAAGCTGCCACCTGCAAAACAGACATCTAGAGTCCTTCCACAACACCATCTGTTTTTTGCCTCGAATTCAAGACATTACTTTCATGATCAGATGAAAGCAAGGTAAATACTTCTAGCTTCATGTTTTTATTGCAATATCTAATATCACTTTTCGAAATATATGATATGTAGTTACTATAAAAGAGTCTCATATAAAATTATTAAATTAAAAGTATCGGGAATATATAGTTTAACAGTGACAGTAAGATAATGTACATCTGACTGTAAACATCCGTTACAGTTAAGGGTTATGATTTTTGTATTTCCAGACTCTGTCTCGCCGCATTACACTTCAAAGAAAACTCATCAAGAGCTCCAGCTGTAGCCAAGGATGGGAAAGCACAATACAAAATCTCTTTTCCCAAGGCTAGAAAGGGTGATCCAGTAGCAAAGCAAGTAAAGATCAATCAGAATTATAGCAAGCAATATAACACAGGTTAAATCACGTTGACATTTTTCTTATTAAGAATTCTGAAAACGTGTACAGTCTTAAACTAGTATCAGTTTTTTTTAATGTAAATTCTATTTTTAAATACATTATTTTGCTTTCAGCAAAAGAAGTAGAAACATTATAAATTGTACAAAGAATTTGTATCACTTTTCGTTTGGAAAAATTTTATTTTATTTTCCATAGTAACATTTATGACACTGCTAGGTGACTATATGATTGTAATAAAACTCATATTCTCAGGTGATGTATTTGGGTTGGAAAACAGCCGAATAAGCAGGATTCGGAGGGTTTGATTTTAATTTGAGAGCATATTGTGAGGAAAGCGTTTCTCTGCGATATGATAATGGTGGTTCTTTCCCTTCAGCTAGAAGGCTTTCACACGGGTATGTTTTATGCTCCCAGAGCCAGTCTTATTCCCTGATGATTAATTGGATCAAGCATTTTCAGATATGACTTTCTGGCTGGACCATACACAACGCAACCATAGTCCAGTTTGGATCGAATAAACTTTCTATATAAACTGAGTATGACTTTTCTATCAGCACCGCAGTGTGCGCTACTATAAGTAGGTCAAGTGCTTTTAAGCATTTAACTTTCAAGATCTTTAGGTGTGGAATAAAAGTCAGTTTTCTGTCAAATCCCTAAAAAGTCCAGTGCGAGTTTAGGTTCATTGTGATGTCTTCGTAACTGACAGAAATGCATGCATACCGTTTTTTTTCATATCGAGAATTTGAATCCGTTATTACTGACCCAATTTTGAATTTTGTTTATATTTTGCTGTAGTCGTCTTTCAATTGTATGAATGTGCTTTGAGCGATAACATATTAGAAAATCATCAACATATAACGAGCAATCCACACCAGGCGCCAAACACTTGGTGATACTATTAATTCTGATGTTGAAAAGCGTCAATGATAAAATACTGCCCTGCGGCACACCCATCTCTTGCTCGTGTAGATCTGAGACGGTAGAGCCCACTCGTACCTTGAATTGTGTCTCAAATAAAGTTTGGTATGACAGAGGGCAGACGAACTTTTAGACCCAGATCGTGCAGGTCATTTCGTATCCCGTACTTCCATGTCGTGTCTTTGGCCTTTTCTAAATCAAAGAAAACCGCTACTAAATGTTCCTTCTTGATCAATGCATCATGAATAAATGTTTCCAGTCTAGCCAGATGAGCATCGGTGCTCAGGTCATATCGAAAGCCACTTTGAAAGATATTAAATTACTTTAATGGTACGATACAAGCCGAGAATTGATCATTCGTTCCATTGTTTTCCACACACAGCTTTTGAGTGCAATAGGTCGATAGTTGGTAGGATCTACGCCATCTTTACAAGGTTTGGGAACTGGTATTAATGTTGCTTCTTTCCAAATCTTAGTTAGATTCCCAGTAATCCATAAATCATTGAAGATTTTCAAAAGAGATGTTAATGACGATTCTGATTGATTGATTGACTGATTGATTTTATTTTTAACGGCGCATCAGCACTGTTAGGCTATTTAGCGCCAAACAAAATGTTATTTTGTATAATCTTTTAAAAATTATAAAAGGTCCTATATCGACCAGCGATATAAAAGAACAATTGGTTGAAATTAAAACGGTAAGATGGTAACGGTGCAAAATAAAGCTTCCCGATCAATGGGGGATGTAAATGTTCTAAGTTAATGAAAAATGATGAAAATGTAATAAAATGGGACGGTATATATAATGCATAAAACTGCACAAGGTGATAGCATAAAAGTCAGAGTTTAGAGTAAATATTTACTGCTTTCAGGAACTCTATAATACGGGTATGTTCATAGTATCGAAAAGTTCTTTCATGTCATGCACAATGTAATAATGATCGCGCGTAGGTTGCAGGTCAAAACACTATCATAAAGTGATTAACAGTGAATGGTTCTCTTTGCAAGAAATGCACTCTGGTAAGTCTTCACCTTTCAGCATGTAGGAGTGGGTGATATAAGTATGACCAATTCGGATTCTTGCAATGACTACCTCCTCCCTACGCACGGTTCTGTAGGAAGGTGTCCATTCTCCTAGAGTTGGCTTGATTGCATGAAGTTTGTTATTCACGACATCATTCCATGATGCCTGCCACTTCTGACGAAAGGACTTTCTGATACAAGGTTTAAAATCAGTATACGGTATTTTACAATCAGATGGTTCTCGAGTAAGGGCCATTTTAGCAGCGCGATCCACTTTTTCGTTACCTTTAATACCAATATGGCTAGGTAACCAGCAATATATTATATTGTGGGAGACGCTCAGTTCGGTATTTTTGACGAGTATGTTTCTCAATAATGGATTCTCCAGTTTTCTATTGTGTAGTGACTGAAGTACTGATAGTGAGTCGGAAAAGATGATGCTGTTTAAAATACTGAAAGTTGTTTGAAAAATTGGTAATGTATTTCGTCAGGCCCAGCGGATGTATCATGGGCGTTGTCTAAAATCCCATAAGCTCTGATAGAACAGTTGGTTATAACTTTCCGAGTTGTTGGATGTTAATTTTAAACATGACTTTTCTTTTTGAGTTTTCAATTTTTGGAAGGCTTCTAAATAATTAGATCATGAAGAATGTTTAGAGAATGTGTCAGCAAGAACATTTGCTATGTCACGTCTTGAACTAAAATTGTTATTATTCAGTTTCAGATGTCGGAGAGAATTGTGTTTTCTCTTTCCGTTTATTTTGCGGCTTGTGTCCCAAACTTTCTTAATAGAAGAACGAGAGTTTAAAATAGAAATATATTTCCTCCATAATGCTCGTTTACTTTCTTTGTCCGGCGAGCGTTGGCCCGGACAATATATTTACCTAAATTTTCGGGCGTCGGACGATTGTTAAATTTTTTCAGTACTTCTCGGCGCTGTCTAATGGCTTCTTTACATTCCTTAGTGAACCGAGGTTTTGGAATTCTGTTACACTTTGGTGAGGGCTTAGGAATGGAATTTTCTGCGATGTTTAATGGTTTTATTGACTGGTGACCATAATGCTTGGTCAGACGCTACTGTATATACCATGTTGTTTTAATTTTCTTGTGAGGAATTTTAATCAGATTAATATTTTTAACTATATCATGAATTAAACTGATAACATCTTCTAGTCTTTTTCTAATCGTTTCAATATCTGCTACAGCTGTTTTAATATCGCCAAGTTTTGTGTTGATATCAGAGTTTTACGTCAAAAATCAACTGTGTGCTGCAATACAAGTTGGAAGTTTCTGTAAAATCTTTTTTTTTAGTTCTTTCTGCTAATTTTCTAGTATCTGCAGCAATCTGTTCTAACGTTGAAAGACCTTCAGTAGCTTCTGCAACTCTTTCAGTAACCTTTGTAATAGGTTTAAATAATTGTTCTGTACATTCTGCATATTCTATTCGTAATTCTTGATGTTCTTGAAGAAACTGTCTAAAAGCATCATGAACGGGTAAAATCTTTTTAATCGCTTCTAATCTTTTCCTAGCTAATCTAGCTGTATAAGATTCTGTACCAGGTGTTATTATTTATATAAAATAATGATCTAATTATAGCAGCAGAGAGGCCACGACCTCCATATGAGACGTCATATGGGTAAACGACAACATATATACTTTTTAAAAAACACAAACGACAAAAATAAAGTAGCAAACAAAACTAACACCCAAGAGAAACTCTCGGTAAGTCAGAGGCTTTGGTTTAGCGTCTGTGACCTTATTTTAAATTTTTTTTCGTATGAGGTTTTTACTTTTCAAAGTTAGGCTTTATCATAAGGTCTGTTCGTCCTCTCTGCTGCTACAAAACTGCCCAAGAGTCCTTGCAGTTACTGCAACAGCAAATCAGACAGCCAGATGGACATTCACAAAAGCCTAGTAATGAAAAGGTTTACTATTTTAAGCACCACACCAGTTCTGAATGAAAATATTTCCATTAATATAAGGTCTCATATATCATCAACAGGGGGAAGACACTGTAGAAGGCGATTATGACTATGTGTACAAGCCTTTACTTTTGGAGTTGAACAGAAATAAGCACAAGTTTCCATTGATAATTGTATACTGCAAGTTGCAATGGTGCGCATATGGCATTGAACTTGCGAAGAGACTCCTAGGATCATTATTCTGGATGGATTGTTAAAGACCTGATGAGACTGCACGTGTGGTACAGTTTAATTCCCAGTAACATGAACGTAATTACTTATTTGTAATTTAATTGATTCAATATAGCTTGAGTAACACACGGTGCACCATTCTCTGGCCCGTTGTTGGACCCCTTTTTGTATACTATGGTTACTCTGCCAGACATGAGGTCAGTGCAGCCAGTATGTTAATAAGCTAGTAACTAAACTTAGATATTTTCATGTAGAATCAATCAGACGACCGAGCTGGAGCACGTGAAGAAACATTGTTGTATGAGGCATTTAGTCAGCAACTGGGATGCCTGTGGAAATATGTACTTTTCACTGTCGACGCTGCATTTAACTTTTAAAACAAATTATCTGCGGGAATAAGATACAATCCTTCTTCTGTTTACCTATACTATATGTTACTTTCCGTCTTTTGAGGATCATATGTTTATTAACTCACAATGGCTTCTCGTAGATCAAGATGAACTGTCAATCGTTTGACCAGCGCTCGCAATATAGAACTTAACCAGAGCACCGTCACTGCAACAAATTCAACTTCACACATTCCCGAAAATTGGACTGCATCAAAATTGGTTAAAAAGTTACTTGAGATGAACATCAAGGTCTCCGTTTCAATTGGAAAGAAGCATCTTCTTCAACTGTACAGAGATAATGTACAGCAGATGGGCGATTTTTCTTTGTGTTCAAGAGCATCATCACTTGACCAGACGGATGTTTCATGTCTTCACCAGCATCGTCACGTGACCTGCAAGCAGCTGTTACACCACGTGATTAAAACATCTCGGACATAGCAGATGTAAGCAACAGTTAGCCGCATTACAAGCATATGTAGCCGCAATGACACAATTCTCCACAACGTCTACCATATCACCGCGAAGTACAACAGCTTCACATTCTTCATAGGGTCCGGCTGCCGAAGATACATGTCAATCGCATAGTGACTTTAACTTCCAATCGGCCCTTGCTAGGCGATGACAACATGAGATTCTCCCAAACACTGCATTATGCTGTACCTGTTGACAAACCCCAGCCGGTGGACATTGTGCCCGCCAATATACGCAAGGATATAATCAAGGGTAAGCATGTTCATCTTGCATTACTGTTGTTACCGGGAATGGACTCTTTCTCAGAGACTAAAATTGCTGACCAGGGAGACAATCAAATTGTAGTGAACGGGAATGACCCACGTTTGGCAGGTACATTAACTATTTCTGAATTTTGTAAGGCCTTCTCTAAATACAGAAACGTTCTATGTGGGGTTATCCGCTTAGGAGGCCTGAATTAGATTCTTATGCTGACTTTATTGATGAACTGCCTCAGAAATATAATAAAACTGGTTGTTATGAGTATCATAATGCATTTTCACGCAAGGCTGCCCAGTATTTACTGCAACACAATGTTGTTGTAGATTGGTCTTCCAGGGATACCGAGTTGTTTCTAACTATTTTCTCTGGTAGAACGACTTCAGTACTCTGCATTCAAGTGGATTCTGTCCGGCTCACCTCACAATGCCTTTGAATACTCAACAATCTAAGAGATCTACCAAATATTTGAATTTCAACTCAGCTAGTCATACTCCAATGGATCGGCGTGGCCGTCCCATAATTATGTTCAATGGGAAATAAATGTAACAATTTCAAAGAAACCTTTTGTAGCAAGCCTAACTGCAGTTTAGTACATGCATGTAAATTGTGCAAGAACGACCACCCTCAGGCCATTTGTAATCACAGAATCAAGAATGAGAACCCCATTAAAACTTTAAGTCATGCTAAAGAAAATAATAAGAATTCTTTTCTGTTCCTGGCGTGGCGCTAGATAAGATACAAGGAAAGTATGTTTCTTCTATGCCTACAACTGCCACTACTCCTATAAATGCTTCTTCAAGAGTTCCGAGCTCACCCTGATGTTGATTTTGTAACAGATTTAATAAATAGTTTACGTGAGGGTTTTCATCCTGGTATTCGGAGAGAACCTTCAGCAACCTTTAAATGTAAAACTTTAATGTCTGCTAGATCTCAGCCACACATAGTTCAAGATATTATAAAACAGCAGAAACAAAAGGGATTTCTGATAGGACCTTTCGATTCTTCACCTTACCCCATTTACCTCGTCAATCCAATAGGCATCGATGAGGGTCAATTCATGGCCAGATGAGCTACGTCCTTTAGCGGACCATAAACTGTATACAGCTTTCTGTGAATTGTATCCCATAGTGGTGGCAGCAGTGTTGTGGGGTCAGGAATGGAGCAAAAGAAAATCTCTTCCACTGTGACAATGAGCCTACAGTTGCAATAATAAAAAAGGCAGATCTAAGAGTCCTGACATTATGAAACTAATGCGCCGTCTGACTTGGACAGCTGCTACTAATGGTTTTGTCATATATGCTGAACATGTACCAGGGAAGAAAATGCTATAGCTGATGCTTTATCTTGTTTACAGATTACACGATTCCGACAGCTGGCGCCCACAGCAGCACAACAACCATGCGAGTGCCCTCCTCCAGCAAAACTACTGCTCACCTAGAGTCTACCATAAATTTCTTGTGGGACTCATCTTTGACCACGAACACCAGATGTGCGTATTCAACAGACTTCCAAACTTTCAGGTCTTTCTTGCTAATGGTATGATTGTGGGTTCCAGGATCTAGTTTGCCCGTCCCCACCCCCACCCCCATTGTGAATGAGGACACCTTGATTTACTTTGTTGCGCATTGTACGCAGATGCTGCACCTGACATATCAAACTATAAAACTTTATCTAGCCGGTATTCGGCATTATTATTTAGATTACAGAATATATTGAAATGTGTCAGAAAGGTGCAATGTGGCTTAAGACAGAAACGACTTCCGATTACATATGATATATTGTGTGACATATGGCAGTGTTTGCAAAACTATGAACTGAGCGAGTACACTAAACTCTTACTACAGACTGCCTGTGCACTTGCTTTTTATCCTTTTATGAGGTGTGGAGAATTTACTATTAATGGCGCCCATTTTTCTGCAACAAACAATCTGTGTCTGTCGGATATAATATTCCATACGGATAAGCGCCTATTCATTCTGCATCTTAGGGCATCTAAGACAGATGTTTTCTGCCAAGGGCTGGATATCAGTATTTATGCTATCAACGGTGATGTCCTTATATGCCCATACCGTGTGATGAAGAAATTCCATTGTATTAGGATATTAGCTGGAGCTCGACTTCTGATCATGTTTCTCATGGACAATGGTCGCGCTATAAGTAAAACTTTCTTTATCACTACCATTAAGAACGTTTTGTCCAGGTTAGGTTACGATTCACGTCGCTATTATGAGCACCCCTTCCGCATAGGGGCGGCTACCAGTGCAGCTAAGGATGGAATTCCAGACCATCTTATCCAAACCTTACATCAATGGTCCTCTAATACATATTGTAGATATATTCAGATGCACCAGAACAGAATTAACTTTGCACAGAGATAGATGTCACAGCATGTGCTTCACTAGTTGGTTTACGCTCGTGTCAATAAATGCAATATTCGTTTCTTTACTGTAGCATTTATTAGTGGACATGTATATTCCAAACTGGCTATCTAATACATATATCTAACATTTCTAAGTTTATGCAAAACAGGCGTATCATGCAATTCCAACCTTATTTCATGCATTTTCAATTATTATTATCCGTATATATCCTTACATTTACTTTAAATTGGGGGCCTTCGTTACAGTCACAATGTCCAATAGTCACAGCGCTCCCTTTACTTCGTTTGGGACATTGCCAAGTTTCAGACATTCACAACTTTGCTTCTGAACCCCCAGTTTGTGTCTACTACTCAACTATTATGCCCATATATACTTCATACCCCCTTCCTAAGGTGCATGTATGGAGTATCGGCTGATGTTTGTTATCATGGCATCCTCAGAATCAGACTTGTCGAGTTTCGGTTATCAATGTCCCTATATTCCTCCTATCAGCCCCTTGCGGCTCCACATACAGGTGTCGGACACACTTCACAACCCTCCAAACTCCCAGAGTCATTCCTATAGAAACAATTCAGAGCTAGGCTGGTGCAGTGTGATGTGACAGGACATGCCCGCGTTATGCCAAAGATTATTTTATATGTATAATGAAGTGTCTATTGAGTCTGTGTATTGTGTTATTTAAACCCATGTTTAAAACCCACAAAATGATTTATAATTCAACCAAAGAGATATATACTGTATTTTGTGTGCATCACATTGGACTATTTGTGAACTCTGGCAATTATAGCCAAGCATATTATGGATTACTCTGTAAAATAGGCATTACGACAGTAGTTATAAAAAAAAAATTTACCATTATGTGTTAACAAATCAGGATCTAAACTGGTTCCAGATGTCCCTATGTTAGACACACTGAAATATTGCAAGTAATACCAGTTTTTATATCCGTTTCTTTTTCATGACACCATGGCAAATTCTTTTTCAAATAATGGTCAAGATAGGAAGAATCAAGAATCAAGACTAGTACCTGTTAAAATGCCCAAAATTAATAATACAAGATATTAATTAAAGTACATGTTTATTAAAATCTCAGGCATGTTTTAAAGATCCAAGTTCATAAAACATTGTCAAGTTCTATCCATAATATTTATACCAAAAAATGAACATCACAAGTTACTGTAAATTACTACAATATACAGTATACAACCAATTGCCATTACAAATTTACATATGTTAATGCATACTAAAAGCCTGCACTAAAAGAACAGGTTTTAATTACTCTTCTTTTTTTTAGGTGATATTTTAATTACCAGATTTCAATGTTTCTGGTGGAAGTAAATGAGAAAGCACATTTTTTACTTGACCACTTTAAATAGTCATTTGGTTGCCATGCAGTAAAATTAAACAAGCAAACAAGGCAAAATAGAAATTATTTACTTGGAGACTGAATACATTGTTTTGCACTATATATATATATATATATATATATATATATATATATATATATATATATATATATATATATATATATATATATTCCATAGGTTAATCAGGAAATCATGAAAAAATTATCCCAAGATGTGACCCTAATTCGACTGGTGTTTTCAACTATAGCCATTGGCATGGGATGTTACCTAAGGCAAGTGAAGAGAGTAATCTATGCAGGTCCTTCATCAACTCTTGAATGTATAGTAGTGATTATGATCCTGACATTTTAATTGTTAATTTTGTCCCCTGCAACTAATGTGACACAAGACATGGGACAGACTGTCAGTTCATGTGCCCATTCAACACCATGGCTTGGTTGTATTTTTATTTTTTAAGGCTGAAAAGCAAAACTATTGTATTTACGAAAACATTTTTTTTTTGGGGGGGGCAGTTGTTGTTGTTCTAGGGTTTAACGCCATTTTTCAGCACAAGATAGGCTATACATGGCGGCCAGTATTAATGGTGGAGGAAGAACCCTGGAAAACCCAGGTAAGAACCACCGACTCACGAGAAGCTACTGGCAGGCTTTCCCACGTCCCACGCTAGCCGAGCCTTGGACTCGAACCCACGCAGACAGAGGTGGGGGGGGCAGAGTACCATATCTAGCTAATAACAGCATGCGTATGTAAGCCATGTATATTAAACGTATCTGAATATACATGTTTAATTGTTTATATTCAAAGTTGCCTTTTATTATGCAGTTTTCTTGTATCAATATTTAAAGCCAAAAAGAGCTTTATTACTGGATCAATTGTTTCTTAAGTATTTCCAAACAAATGTAATATAACAAAACATTTCATAACAATACAACTATAACTCTGGTGTGAGCATGTGCAGAAAATGTGAAATCACATCACTTAATAATACTGGCATCTTTTCTTTATGTTTCAAGGTCTACACACAGAGATTGGCTGTGCAGGTAGAGATGGTTCCAGAGCCCAAGCCATTTTGTACTATAATGCTACAGACTTGGCACAAAGACATTGACAAGGCCATCAAATATTTTTGTTAAGTCAAATAAGTGCAGAAGTTTGTTTTTATCAGACTACTATTCAGGAATGTTGTGACATGTACCAATTATCAACAGTCTGAGACCCACCATCATCCAATTTCCATCCCTTGAACAAAGAAACCAAATGATGGATGCAATTCAAGACTATGTGACAGCAGATGGTACAGGATGTTTTGATGAACATATCACATATTTAGTTTCATAAACTTTTGAGTTCTGCAATACGGTTCAAGAAGTTGAATTTAATTTTCACTTACCACCATTAGTGGCTTCAGCAGTCCAAAGTATCATCACACAAGTACTGCAATAAGATGCATGACATTTATCTGTCAACTGACAATTATTGTATCTATGCTTAGTGTACAATCTTGGTTAATCAAAACAAGCAATGTTTTATTAAGAACAATATTTACAGTAACTTCCAAACATTTAACATACCTGTCTACCTGATTTCCCATCTTATGTACATTTAAGTACCCAGTTGCATCCATTTACAGAACGAGTTTTAATCTTATATGGGACATTTTCAAAAAAACTCGAAATTTATGTCACACTCATTTTTTTTTCAAGATACACAATTAGAGCATTAAAAAAATAGTTTACAAGGTATGTTAATACATATTCTAAATAGGAGCACACAAAAAAACTATACACCTACATATCTTATTGTCTCGTGATCATGATTTATATCCTCAAAATTGACATTTTTGCATGTCACAAAAACAAATTTTAATATTTGTGATAAAACTATGTTACTTAAAACATACAATTTTTAACTTTTTATAGCTCAACTATAAACTTTAACATGATTTCTTTACTTCTTTGTCACTAACATTCAAATATTATAGTATTTTTTTTTTTTTTTCAATTTCACTTTTGTCACAGAAAAAATGTCCATTGCATAACGCATACACATTTTTTTTATTTTGCATTACCCCCCTTTATGTGTTATTTCCCCTTGTACTACTTGTCACTAACTCTACTTTCATAAAGTTAAAATGGCGGGGTGATTGAGACAACAAAAGACATTTTACAAAGAAAACATTGATAAGGTAAGTCCGATTAGTGGCATATATTTTAAACATGTCCAGTAAGTAACTCATACAAATAGCATTTGCTGCAATCTTTGGAAAACAAGAAATTATTCTAATAATTGCATTTCCTGTGCAGATGTTATTAACAGAAAATTATCATTGACCTTTAAGTAGTGACGAGTAAAAATAGAAAAGCATGTGAATATGTCCATTGCATAACAGTCCATGATATAACGCCGAATATCGTTATGCAATGGACATAGTCCGTTATGCAATTGACAAATGCCGTTAGCTGATGGACATGATTCGTTATGCAATTGACAAAACATGCAACAATGAAATAAAAACATTCAGCAAAATAATACACTACCCTCACAAACATTTTTAAAGTGTTTGCGAATTAAACCAGTTTTTATTGCATTTATTCAAAGCCCTTCAAGGTTCATGTAGACTCACAGCATCATACAAAACGTCCTCGTGATGAAGTGGACAAAAATATATTGCTTATTTTAGTATGGCAGTAAAGTGGCACATCATTTATCTAAGAATGTGGTAGATTTTATATTGAAAAAAACAACGATAAAATAGTCTGTGCATTAGTTAAAAATCTGACTAATTCCTGTAACAAGACATGACAAAAAAGTGAATTTAAGGCTATATTTGGCGACATGTCCATTTGAAAAATATCTTCTTTTTATTATCCACAGATAAACCTAAAATATCATGGTTTTGACAACAAAAGAAAGACAAAGGAGGTTTCGTGAAAGATTAAAACAAGATCCAGAAAGATATGAAGAATTTAAACAGAAAATGAGACAACGGTATCATGACCAGAAAGCAGCTGGCAAAATTACCTTAATTGACACCAAATCCGAAAGAAATAAAAGAAGTCAGAGAAAATATTGGAGACAACAGAAGAGGAAACAGAGATCAAGACAGAAAGACTTGGAAAAAGAACTTACACCGCCATCTTCGCCATCTACACCCGCAAGTAAAGATCAAGAACCTCCAGCACCGTCAAGACCACAACCATCTAGACAAAAGGAACAAAGTAAACGTGAAAGAAAAAGAAAGGATGCAAAGTGCTACAGAGACAAGAACTCCCTACAAATGAAACTTGATAGTGCCAACAAAAAGCTGGCTATGTACAGGAAGAGAATACAAAGAATGAAAGATGCACTAAGTAAGGATTCACCAAAAACTAAAACAAAGAAATTACTGAGACATCTGGCAGGCAACAACTCATCGCTCAATAAAGTAAGAAGGTCCCTAGAGTTTCACTATGCTTTAATCAAACAACTTAGACTTAAATACAAGTTAAAAGAGAATAAGAAAAAGGTTAGTCATGCTGTAATTGGTAGTGTGATTCGAAAATATAAAGCCCTAAGCTATATTCGATCAGAAATTGGAATAAGGAATCCATCAAAAGATGACAGGAAGAAGAAGAAAGGAACTAAAATCAAGCGTCTGCGTGTTGATGTTCAGCAGTTTTTTGAAAGAGATGACAATTCCCGAATTACAACAGGAGTTCGTCAAACTGTAACTAAACTCAAGGATAAAAGGCAGAAACGTTTATTGCTAGATACGATTGAGAATCTTTATGAAAAGTATCGAAGGGAAGCTAAGGAAGCCATAAGTTTTACCACATTTTGGCGTCTCAAACCATTTTGGGTGAAACAAAAGACAGAAAAAGAGAGGGAGACATGTCTGTGTAAGACTTGCGAAAATCTTACTTTTATGGCCACTGCCCTGTACAAACACAAGGCAATAAAAACATTTAATATTGAAGTCCTAGTAACACAAGTGGTTTGCAATCCTAATAACAAAGACTGCATGTTTGGGAATTGTAGTAGTTGCAAGGAAAAACAAGTAGAAACAAACATCGAAGATTTCAACACTGAGATCAGTTGGAATCAGTGGAAAACAGAGAAGGAAAAGAGAACATTTAAAAACGGAGAAATAAAAGAAGTAACTGTCACGAAAAAAACCCAGGAAAATGGATCACTTGGACATCTTATGGACAGATTTCACGATGACCTATGGATAAAAGGAAGAAAGCACCTTTTCATTGTTAAAAACCAAATGAATCACTACAGAAAACTTAAGGAATCACTAGGCCCAAATGAATGTCTTCTCCACGTGGATTTTGCAGAGAATTATGTAGGAAAGATGGAAAAAGAGATTCAAAGTGTTCACTTTGGAGCTTCACAGAATCAAATAACACTACACACAGGTTATTATATCACTGGAACAATGAACAAGCTTCAATCTTTTTGTGGAATTTCAGATAGCCTCCAACATGATCCATATTCTATTTGGGCTCACTTGAATCCAGTGTTGAGTGAAATTAGAGAGAAATATCCAGAGGTAGACACTGTACACTTTTACAGTGATGGTCCAACGACACAATATAAGCAGAAGTTGAACTTTCACATTCTTAGTAATGAAATTTTTAGTTACGGCTTTACACAAGCTCAATGGAATTTTCATGCTGCAGGGCATGGCAAAGGGATACCAGACGGAATAGGGGCAGCTCTTAAGAGATCTGCAGATCAGAAAGTAAAACATGGAGCAGATATTCTTAATGCTGACAGCTTCTTAAAAGAAATGAAGACTACAAACACTTTGATACAGGTGTATCTTGTCAGAGATGTTGATATTCACAGTATGGAGGCAAAATACAAGAACCCACTGTTAACAGTTCCAGGGACAACAAAACTCCATCAGATTTTTATTGATAAACCAGATGTTATCAAATATAGAGATGTTAGTTGTGTATGTTATAAACAATGTTGCAAGGACCATCAACTTCAAACGTTCTCATTGTTACCAGGTACAAAAGCAGAAGAATCAAAAAGGGTGTTCAGCAAAGGCAAAAGTGAAACAAATCAGAAACAAGATAACAGCTTCAAGGATATACCGATTACAGATGAGAAAAAGAAACAGACTACCTTGAACGGTCGAACGAATGAGGATCTACAGGAAGTCAGAAGAAAAGAAGGAACATTTAGAAGAATTCTAAAGTCATTACAGGCTAGAGACACATTCATTAATCTGAAAAAGCAATGTGCCATAATAAAAAATCAGATTGGGTATACACATGGAACACCAAGGTCTTATCATAACTTTCAAGCTGAGCCTATTTCACAATCAATTCTACCAAACAACATTTCTGTTAATGGTGACACGGCAGTGAAGGTCAAAGCAGACGGAGATTGTCTTCCTGCGTGTGGAAGTGTTTTTGCATATGGGAACGACTTACATGTATTTGAGATGAGAACACGAATAGTAGCAGAACTGACATTAAATGAGGAATACTATCTAAATGAAACTAATCTTATCAAAGGCGAGGTAGCAAACACTGAAAAGGTTGGATCACTGATAAAAGCATATGCAATGTATTCCGAAGAATACATGCATGATGGGAAACTAACATCAGATAAAATCAGAGATATTTATGAAAGAGAAGTTCTGAAGATAACTAAAGAAAAAGTTTACATGGGAATCTGGCAAATCCATGCCCTTTCATCGGTTCTAGGAATGTCACTTCGATCTATTTACCCTGAACTTGGAAATCCAGTAGTTAGACGACATTTGAATAGAACAGTTGAACCAAGAATTAATGAGAAAAGGTCATGTGTTGGACAAATTTTTTGGACAACTACTAGATCAGACATGCAAAATCAAAACTGGATACCGAACCATTTTGTCCCCATTTTACCAGAAACCTGCAACACCAGTGTCAATGAGATTGAGAAAAAAACAGAAAGAAACACTAATGCAGAAATCAAAGAACTATATCATAAATTTTGCGAACAAACCAAATCTACTGAAGTGAGTATAGATGGTTACCTAGGAAAGTATGTTTTAATAACATACAATGACCAGTATTATCCTGGATTGGTTAATGACATTGATTTTGAATCTCAAATGGTGTTTATCGAATGTATGGTCAGAATTGGATCCAAAAACGAAAACTGCTTTTTCTGGCCAAAGAAAATTCACGACAAGAACTGGTATGAACTTGATGAGATTAGATGCATGATTTCTGAACCAGAACCTATTGAGGGTACAAACCACTTTGCGGTAAAACAGTCTGAGTGGGAAGATGCTAAAAGACCCTAAACCTGCACTTACATTTTAACTGTGTATCAAGATGTAAAGATGAAAAGAAACACTGTTTGAATTTGTATTTCTGTGTAGTTAAGATTTTTGACGTGATAAAATTAGGGTAAAATGTTAGTGTAGTTTGATAAAAGTTAGTTATGATAGTTAAAATTTGCATATTTTAAATTTTGTTTCAATGGTCATCAAGTAAGATACTTAGAGACTTTTGCCTTTATATTAATTGACCATACCAATATGTTTTTTTAGTAAATATGTTTCTTCTGTTTTGACTTTTTAATTTAAAGTTTATATTAATTCTTGACAGGATATTGTCAACTGCATAACGAGAGTGTCAATTGTATAACGGTAATGTCAATTGCATAACATGCTTAATATAACATTTTTTGCAAATTCTAACACCATTCAATGCTTGTTATCTAATTATTTAATGTTGTTTTCATCATGTGTATAACATCAATCTCTTCAAATGGGGATTGTTTATTTGTTGTTCATGTAAAATAATTTTTTTCGATTGTTTTTTAAACATTTTTTAACAATAACTACATGTTTCAACAATATAATAAGTTAGTTGAAAAAATGGAGGATAAAATAGGTGGGATATGTTTGTAATCGTATAACACATTATTTGGTTTATGGTTTTGATTACTATATTAACTCAGAAAAAAAATATAAAGATTTTTGTTATCGTTATGCAATTGACATTTTTTGTAACCTGTATTTGAATATTTTGAAAAAAAATATATTTACTGTTTGAGTTAAGGTTGCATATTTTTTATTAGTGGTATTTGATGTTGGTTTGTTTGATTGAAAAAAATAAAAAGTCTTTATCAAATAATTTATTTTTGTCCACGGCCTAGTCTGAAATTTCGCGTTTTTTTGAAAATGGCCCATATACAGTTAACATGTAAAATTCCAGTGTTATACTTGTAATATTCACCCTAACAGTAACAACTATAAAATAAATACAGTCACTGGACAGAGTATTTTTATTTTTTTTTTTTTTTTTTGGGTGTGAATATGGTCACTTGGAGTGCCAGCCTAAACATACAAATAGGCTAAAGTGTTACCTTGACTTTAAAAATGAGCCACCAGTGTCAAATAATATACATCATTATTAAAATCAATGCCACACATTTGCACGATTAGAAGCAATCAATCCATAAAATGAACTTAATGTGCATGCCATATAACTATCCATAATAAAGTAATTTAAAATGATTGCATACACCAATTATGTTCAGACCTAACTAACCGAATAAAATATAAGACATACAGATCCATATACCTTTTGACGAAATCTTTACGGAGTCACTACCACCATGAATTTAATCTTGTTATTCTAACAATAGGAGTTTTTGTTCTGACTGACTGCCATACAAGGAAATTGCAATTTTGAATCAGAAGGGGAGTGGGGTACACACTTAGAAGGGCTATCAAAATGGCTAAGTTTTTTAATATTCATAAGGGTTAAAGGTATAACCACTTGGTCCAACATAAAACGCTTTACTGTTCAAACACCATGTAAACTCGTTTGGACAATATAATGTAATGCAGTTTTGTCACTGTTCCTCAATATGTAATATAAGCAAGATTTTATCCATGTTCCTCACAATGTAATGTACACTTTTATCACTGTAACTCAAAAAGTAATGCAAAGCACGTTTTTATCCATGCGACTCGCAAATCATCTTACACAGATACTTCATCATTGCGTGAAGAAGAACGACAATTTATTTTCCTGTCTCATAATCAAAGATAACGTTATTGTGCTGAATCCATGCTTCATAATCTTGTTGGGATAAAGATTAATCTGTAGGAGCAAGTGTCCTTTCAATATTTTTTTTACAAACTCTCCCTATTTGTGTCATAAATGGACGAATATCTCTCAGGTCTTTGATAATCATCTCTTCTTCAAAGGCCTTCGTTTTCTTATGCAGCCGAGTTTGAACAATAACACCCGCAGCACGGTCATAATGTTATGCAACACTGGACATAACAGCAAGAGCTCTTGATTTTCTTGAAATTGTTCCAATGTTGTTGTTAAACACATTTTTATCTAGTTTCTTGTTTTCCTAATAATATGTTCCATTTGAAGGTCAGCAGGAATGTGAATCTATTTTGTCCACAGTGTTCAGAAAAAGCCATACAAAGAACCAACTGAGTCGGCGTATAGCTCTCCTGTTTTGTTGGTACAGAAGAAAGACGGTACACAGATTTTGCGTTAATTTAAGGAAGTTGAACAGGATCACGGAATTCCAAGTAGAACTTTTACCTGACCCCGAGTCCATATTTGCCGGGGTGACCAATGCGAAGTATTTTTCGAAAATCGATCTGTTCAAAGGATACTGGCAAATTCCAGTTCGAAGTGAAGACAGAGCCAAACTTTAATTCGAAAAACTCCTGATGGGACCTAAGAGTGGGTAGTCATGCCATTCGGGGTCCAGAATGCGCCGAGTGTCTTCACACGAATGATAAGAAAATTACTTGAACCGTTAAGGGGGACTGGAGTTTCGAACTTCATGGACGATTTACTTTTAGCGACAGCTACTTAGGACGATCACATCATTTTGCTGAAAAACGTTTTAGAGCGACTTCGACAAACAGGACTGAGAGCACGACCGTCCAAGTGCCATACAGGGTTTGGGAAACTAACCTACCTCGTTCTTACCCTCAGCGAAGGCACGTTAACCACAGACAGTTCAAAGGTCGACCAACTTAGGGACGCAGTACGACCAACCACTAAGACGGAAGTTCGATCTTTCTTGGGACTGGCAGTGTATTATCGACGATATGTTGCTAACTTCAGCGCTATTGCGAGCCCATTGACAGACTTGACTCGAAAAAATGGCTATGACGAAAGTTATATGGGCAGACGCATGTGAACGAGCATTTCAGATGTTGAAGGACAGACTGACATCAGAAGCAGTAGTGAATTTCGTCCTACTTACTGACGCTTGTGATAGAGGTTATGGGGCAATGTTATTACAAGAGTACGACGTAAACTTGTTCCCAGTTGCATACAGTAGCAGGAAATTGTCAACTGCAGAACACAATAATTACTCCGTCTCCGAAAAAGAATGCTTGGCAATCATTTTTGGGATATCTAAATTCATACGTTACCTGTATGGACAAAAATTTATCCTAGAAACTGACCGCCAGCCAGTCGCCTATTCATCTCACGCTCAGCTAACTAATGGACGATTAATAAGATGGTCATTATTTCTACAACAGTACCAAGTCCAGGTACGGTATATCAAGGGCAATGAGAACGAAGGGGCCGACTGCTTAAGTAGACTAGGGACGCCAGAGAAGACGGGTTCAACTGAGGACATGTAAATGAAACAGATTAGATCCCCAAAAAGTTGGAGAGTAAAAATACCAATTTTACTCTTCAAGGAGGGGCCTATGTGAGAGGGCAAATTTCTGTCGATCTATGAAGAACACATTATTTTGAGACCAGAGAACAATTAATTAGATTCATGGAGACAGTCGCTTGGTAAATCGCTATACTGCAAGAATTTCTAAATGTCAGGTCGGGGACAACAGTAAGGCTAATTACATTTTTGTTTATATTGCACCCAGACGGACTACTAGGGACACTGTTAAACTTCGATTTCATAGTGGAACTGTCAAAAATTGGAAATTTCCATAAACCGTTAGTCGCAACGTAGGTAAAACTGACCCCATATTTTTACCAAGTAACAAGAGCAAACTATTACATAATTGCATCTTTCCTAAATACAAATTATGCCATTTTTCCCCAAAATTACAGCAAAAATATTTATTTTGGTAAAGTGCTTTGACTGAAATCTTACTGCTTTTCAATAACTGGGAGAGTAGGATCAGTCTGTGTATCCTTTGTCAAGGAAAATGTTTCTGTACTCCTTGTATGGTTCCAGTTGGAAAAAGATTCTTTAGCTTTTGGTACCTGCTGTGGCACACGCCACCTGAATAATGGTAATGAATTAAATAATAAATTACTACTGTTCAATAATTTGCATGTAGTCTGTACAAGCTGTGATAATATTTTCATTCAAACCTCTTATTAAAAATAACATACTTTAGTCAATCGCCGATTTCCAATATTCTTTCATCAACAAAAGTACCAAACTACAGAAAAATGAACCATTATTAAGACACCTGTCTGAATATTATAAAACAATACATCTCCATGTTCTACCATATAGAACCATAACCATACTCCACTCACATCTATTTAAAGTTATTTAATACACATGTTAGAATACCACACACACACACACACACACACACATATATATATATATATATATATATATATATATATATATATATATATATATATATATATATAACGGTGTTTGTTTAGCTTGTTAGCACAATCATTCCAAAATGGATTCACTATAGTGGTTGGTATTCCTCCTGCTTCTAAAACGTGTGTTCAGAAAATCTTTTTCTTCCTCTGACCACTGTATTCTTGACAAGGTAGGATCCTGAATAAAATCAAATACTAGCATGTGTACACAATATTATTATCAACTGGAAGAGTACAAAATAAAGTGTAATGCTGATTTTCAAAATTTTACCATGTTTTTTTTTTGTAAAATGATCATCTTATTTATCATTTTTCAAGAGTCATCCTCCAAAACCAAACTTTTTTTTAACAAATGCTATCAGTAATAAAGAAAATGAAATCTTTATTCTTAATTTCATCTTTCTCTTCTTATTCATGTTATGAATCTAAAGTGACATGTCTTGAAGTCAAGTTTAAGATTATACTTATTTTATGTATATACTGATTTCATGAGCATAGGAACTGGGTACCTAGAGTAATTGTTTCTTTGACCCTTTTGAGGGGTCTTTCCAGTTGGCGGTGTGGAATCTCTTCATCTTTTTCCCTTTGGAACATTAGGTGTCTTTGAACAAGTGTGAAAGAACTTTGGAATTCTCTCCATCTTCAGGCCACCTGCATTTACACACGAGTATCTCCTATAAATCAACCCCCCTCCCCCAATCTGTGTTGATCCGGATGGACGATATGTGGGTCTGATATGACCTGTTCATTAAAATGTGCAATTTTGCTGCATACAAATCTTTCTGGAACTAACCCGTGTACACTTTAGAAACATACCAGTAATTGGTAACAGCAATATATCAAGCGTAAAATTGAAAATGGTCACAAGACAGATGGTTGTGTTATTTCACGTGGATTTACAAGTAACCAAACATAGGATTAGCTCCGGAAATATAATGTACATGTCACCAAAAGAACCCTTCAGCCGATGGTAGCTGCACCGCAACGAGAAATACTAATAAGTGTATAAAATGTACACCGATGTGTGCAGCGAAATTTGGTAGCAGAAAATTGCCGATTTTAATGAAAAGCTGATATCAGTCTCTCATCCGAAAATGAAATCAGTATCATAACAAGTGAAGGGCATATATATATATATATATATATATATATATATATAGTACAAGTATAACAAAAGCAAAATAAATATTTGTACAAGAAACTTAAGCGGCTGAGTGACAGGTGGGGGCCATAGGGTAAAATCAAGGAAATGCAGTTTGCAGGAAATACGCTGTAAATATTAAAGAAGAGGTCAAACATCTTTAACATGTATTTTATTTATAGAACTTAAAAGTTAAACCTCATTCTGCATAACAACACATATTAATCATGCATTTGTCAAAATTGTCCTGAATGTGTTAATGTTGTTTATCAATAACTTGGCGATAATTTAAGAATTACGGATGTCTTAAGGCCTGGACTTATTTCACACTATCGAACTGTACCGTTCTAAAATCGGTATAAAAAGACTAAGCCGCGCCTAGTTATGTACAGGGTCGAGCAAAGTGGTATTTACACCCACCCCGACATACCCATGCTTCGTAAATTAAAACGCTGCACAAAGTTATATGAAGACTTGACATAGTTTAAAGAACACTAACAAGTAGAACTCATTGTAGTGCATCATTTCCCTATATAGAACACTTTTTAACACTTACATGCAAGAATATTTCATGTTATGAGCCTTGATGATTAAAATGCGTGCATACCTCCCTTCCATGTACATCGCGCAATTTCAATATGGCGAAGGCCGTTACCTGACCTTCATAACGAGTAACGAGTGGACAGAGGTCAGGGAACCAGACTATGTTTTAATGTGCTTAGACATTAACATTATTCCATACTTATATTGATGTATATATAATATGGAATTATATAAAATGGAATAAACAAGTAACGATGATGACTTTAGACGATCGCTGTGCCATCTACATTAAGCCATAACCACACGTAGAGACACACACTATTCATCCGGGATAAACTATGCGAAGGAACTAAGGATCAAAATTTGTTATATTGAAATATTGGAGAATGCATATTTTAAGAGAATTAACCTTTAATGTATATTTTAAGAGAATTAACCTTTAATTTGATTCACTTTTCTTTATTTTTTATTTTTATTTATTGTGGGGTATTTATACAACGTTTTGAGCAACGATTTTATTTTCTTGGCCTTTTTTCACCAACAGAGATTTATTTTTAATGATTATAATGGATAACCTTTCTTTAATTTTTTTCCCATTTGTTACTTTTCTTTTGTATTTATTTATCTAGTTTATTATTTGCGGGGTAATAATATAACCTATAGTGCTTTGATTTTGTTTTCGTTTTATTCTTTCACCGCCAAATTTGTATTCAATTCAAATAATACAGAGGGAGTTGCTATAAATCAAAGCAACAATATTTCTCCAAGCTTTTTGAGAAACGCTAACTTGACATAAATGGCCGGTTTCCATTTATGTGTACGGATTTAAGGACTCAGTAATACAATGCTGGTTACATAGTACCCAATAAATGTTAATTTATAAAAAAAGACACATAAACCATTAGATTACTCCATATCTCATGCAAGATAAACCCTTTAAAATAATCACAAATGAACGACTACAAAAGGATAAAAGTTTAAGTTTTAACAGTATGTAAAAGTAATATCAAATAAATGAGGAATATAGAATCAACGCCTTACAAAACGGGGCCAACATATGTTTTATCAACCGCGTTTGGCAGTGGTTCTTTTATATGCTCTTCATTAACCTTAACACCATTGGAACAAGGCAGCCACCGTTGCAAATCATCTTTTATAGCTTGTCTGAGCAAATTACGTTTCTGTATGACCCGAGATAGTCACAGGTTGTTAATGTTTTCACGGCTTTCAGCTCAGAAAAGTACAGTAGAAAACCTGATGAAATTCGGAGGCTGAGTGGTCAAAAGATTTTTTACCATGGCTACAGTTTCTAGAAAGGTTACCATGCGTTGTTGCAACGGTATATTCATCTTTGTCTCCATATTTTGAGCGAGATGTATACTGATGCATAAGGGTATGACAGAAAATTTCATTGAAGTTACTTCGGAAATGTGGAGGATATTATGACTTTGCAAAGTTCGAATATTAACCATGATGGTGGGTTGAAAATTACTAAATTTACTCTAATTACGTGACAGATTATTGCTGCTAATAGATGGAGAGAGATTCATATTCCAAATGATGGATTGTATATATTTTTGTACGTACGTCTGTACTTAAGTTGAACGGCATCTCATCACAAACAGTAGCTATTTGGCACCGATTAGAGTCTATGTTTTAGAAAATATAAAAAAATTCCACTAAAAACACTTGTGGAAAGGAATCCCTTCCGAACAAAAAGAAGCAAGCGGTACTATCAAAATAGATCAAATAAAGTAACAATGTAAATAAAAGCATTCAAAAAAAAAACTTTAAGAAGACATAATTACCTCCAAATCAACTAAGCTACAAGATAAAAGACAAGGATATTACAAATATGTTCAAGTGTGTCAAACTAATGAACAAGGTAAACTGTATACAATCTTTCAACTATGGGGTCAAAATTTAATTTATAAAGTGCACTTTCTCAAAAATTTGAAAATTTTCTTTCGTGGTAATGTATCGTGCTTCGTAAATTCCCACATCAATGAACTTCTATATTATCGAGTGGAAATTTAAACATTCGACAACGATCGACCCATCGTCTGTCGAAACTGAAAAGATATTCGTACAGGTCAAGAATACCGTTCTGAAGGAATGCAAACTCAACAATACGTGTGCCGTACGCGACCGACACAATACCATCCAATCTCAAAGATTTTATTGAATATGGATTTGCTGTTTCGAAGTTTCTTTGTGGAGGTTTCAAATATATCATAAGGATTAGATTTGTACATCTGAAGTCAGTATGGAATGTTCCATTCAAAAACGGGTGAATGCAATGTAACTCTGGCATCTATATTTTCTTTTGGAATGCTTTCGCACCAATGTTAATGGGCAACCATTACTACCGAATACTATTTTCCATTTCGTGTAATGCTTTGTTTCCATATGGGATATTAACATTTTGTCATATTTAAAGTTTTGCAAGGCTTTTCGTGTGCAAATGATTTAGCTTGTTTTATCTGCCCTTCTTTACCCTTAACTCCAATGAGATAAGGTAGCCAACATTATAAAAAAAAAATTCCAGATTGAGAAAATACCCTCCTATAATATTTAAAATTCTACAAAGTTGTCAGATTTGCTAGGCTTTTAGTGGCGATAATTGGTCCGTAATCATGCTAAAAATCCATTTTTTGAGAGATGGGGTTGTATGTTTTTCGTATGGCTGTGTTTTATGCAGTAGAAATGGAGGTTTTCTCTTCTTAACAATTGGAAATGGTGTCATCAGGTGTTGCAACTGCAAACCATAATTTGCAGAGGTTCTGATTTCATTGAATCTACTCTGAAAAAAGATGGATTTATTGGTTTCTTGGACTTTCCTTAAGTGAATAGTAGTGGGGGGGGTGTTCAGCGTCAATGGAAAATCCAGTCAAAAAGGTGTCCCGGCACTTGGCGTCAAGATTTTAAAAAGGTGTCCCGGTACTTTCTCGTCGACATACATACATACATACATACATACAACCATACATACATACAACCATACATACATACATACATACATACATACATACATACATACATACATACATACATACATTGATGAACATCAATCTATCACACCTAAACTATAAAATCGACTAAAATATTGTTTAGACAAGAGAGCAAATCTTTTTGAGGCAATGGAGTGGCCCTGAAAGGGTCGTTGTTATTCTTGTTAACACCATTCCGTTAACATAGGGGCATCGCATAGGTCTTCTTCTCTTCCTCAAACTTCGTCTGACTTCTGGACCGTAGATGAGGACTCTCTTCAGGCAGTCTTGTCTCTCCCCATAGATCCTTCTTTTCTAAACGCTCGTATCGGTGATCCGGATGACTGTCCATGATGATTTGACATACGTGGGTAAGACCGTACGGAACAGCATCGACGATACGAGAGTAAATGATTCAACGTAAGTCCACATTTACTGACGAGAACAGATGAAGGGAATGAAGTGAACCGCGGTTATTTATAGCGGAAGAGCGGATAGAGTTTTGTCACCATTCCTAACACGCGTTACAAACTTCCCTTTGGGAGGGTACCTCTTCTTTTTCCTGTTCGGAGCCCCTCTCTTCCTCTTGCACCTATTGTTTTTTAGGGCAGTCTGAAGACCAATGTCTTTTCTCTTGAAAATGATAACAGGTATATTGACTTTTGTCTCTTCTGGCACTCTATCTAGCTTTATTGACGGTCTCAACATTCTGTAGCCCAATAACCTTTCTTCTGACAGATATAGCAAGTATCTTGACTTTTATCTCTAAAGGAGGAGGTCTGGATATTCTGTAGCCCAATGTCCTCTGGCAGATATAGCAAGTATATTGACTGTTATATCGAAAGGAATAGTCCGTCGGCTTCTCTGAAGAAAACTTTCGCATGACACCTCGCAGAGTTCTGATCAGAAGTTCAACCTGTGTGGGTTCTTCCAATGTTCTGGTAGATTTTAAAGTGAAATGAATACTGGGATGTTAGACACTGATATAGGGAAGAAACTGGCCTCACAATGATATAGGGACCCATAGTGTTTAAAATGTAGTCATTTGAATTTGTGCAGTCAAGATGAAACGATCGCATCATTTGATGGGGAAAGGACAAGAAAGAAAGAGACAAAAATGTGACCTATCGCCTCACACTGTAGCTGTAGTTATGGTTCAAATTCATGACAGCGAGTTTGACGATGACACGAGTGAGCCCGAATCCAGACCCAGAAACTCTACACCAAACCAAAGTTAACCACCACCACTATTAAACCCTGAAAAGTACTACAACATTTGAGAAACGTAAAAACGCTCCTCTAGAAAGTATAGAACCACGGCATACACGTACACGGTCAAGTTTAAAGATTTCAAGTCCGACGAACCGTTGGAGAAAGCAGACAGGTTCATCACCGATGTGTGGGATTCTTTGTTAACCACACTGAAACGACAATGTCAAGCCAAAGACGATCTCTTGAGACTTTCCATTCATCATGATAGTCTGAAGTCCCCCGTTTTCATCGAGTTTAGCAGCCCACCAGAATTAGCACCTTCCAAAGGCATCGGCAAGATTGAACACGTGCAACAATCCAACGACAATTTTCACGTGATGTACGGAAAAGCGACACTGTTCATGACCCACGTATTTCTTCCCAAAGGGACCGAAAGCTTTTTTGTTGTTGTTGTTGTTTTGGGGCTTAACGCCATTTTTCAGCACACGATAGGCTATACATGGCGGCCAGTATTAATGGTGGAGGAAGAACCCGGGAAAACCCCGGAAAGAACCACCGACCCACGAGAAGCTACTGGGGACCGAAAGCAAAAAGGTATTATTGGTGGACGACCTTCGAAGCACCAAAAAGAGCCTCATCCAAATTAATAACCCTCAAGACAAGGTGTGTTTAGCCCGTGCCATTGTGGTGGGACGAACGTATGCTAAAATGAACTACACGGTAGAATGGAAAAGAGCCTGGAAAACTATTGAACAATCGGACCGAACTAAACAACGAAGAGAAGCAGAACTCATGTTACAGCAAGCGGAGATTTCCAAAGACACCTTGTGGCATTCCTGAAATGCAAAAACTGCAAGACATCATGGCTCTACGCTACACCTTGATCGTACACCCTCAAAGATGGAAACTACATTCACGTCTATCATCACGATGCACATTTTGGAACTATTACAAGTATATCTGCATTCCTGTGATACACTTATTGCCGTGAGAAATTTGACTACGGCTATAACAATCGAGAGCAACACAGGCATTGTGGATCGAAATGTGAGGGAATTTTTGGCGTATAAACCCTGTCTCCACGAAGGACAAGAAAGATTGCACTACCTTGCTTGTCATCGCACATTTTGTCAGTCCTAGCTGTTACCAACATCCGAAGACGCAAGGTTAACAGTAGAAAAGTGCTTCTCAACTCCTGAGATTGTGCAATACTTGTAGGTAACTGATACGTAGCGATAAAACCAAGACTCACGTATGTTCATGAAAGAAACATTGTCACATTTGTCACCAAACGTGGACTTGGAACACGAATGCTACATTCAAAAATACCATTTCAAGCATGAAGAGGAAGATGACCAGAAGAACGACAATTTAATCTGTTTTTATTTCGAATTCATGCAACAGATTGGCATTGACATTCCTAATGTATACGTGGCTCATTGAACATGTGAGAAGCGCATCCAAGAGCCCATCTTTAGTCATTGTCCTCACTGTAGCAAGATTCATTAGAACGTGAAAAAATATTTTGAGGACCGAACACGCTAGCCGACTTCGCCCAAAGGATTTTTGACCCCATCGACGACACGTGGAGCCTAGAGGACATCGAACATTACGGAGATTGTCATAGCCATGCCGCGGTGATAGCTCACAATTTTCGGGATACGATCGGCAGTGTCTTCTCAGGTACTATACGGAACAAAGTACCCAATGTCCTAAAGTCACTTTCAACGGAGCCAAACTCATTTCCATGAAATGGAACAAGTGCAGTTTAAAGATTCGATGAGTTACTTGGCCATGCCTTTGAGTCGAATGCCTAAAATGTTTGGAATGACAGAAATGACCAAAGAATATCTTGCGCATTTTTTCAATACCGAAGCCAATAAACACGCCGTTCTACCCCATTTGTCTGAGTCTCACTAAAACCCCGACAACATGCGCACCGAACAACAATAAGCTTTCCACGGTTGGTACCGCACTCACGTCTCAGACCCCTTCGACTTTCAGGAAGAAAATGCTAATGTAATGTCGTTCCGACATGGAAATTTTACGGCGTTCCTGTGGAAAACTTCGAGAATTATTCACGGAATACGGAGGGATCGATCCTGTGAAAGAAACCTTCACCATTGCCAAAGCACGTTTCTTAGTGTACCGCCAACAATTCATACCCGAAAACACTATGGCTGTCATAAGCCCTCAAACGACCAATTTTTTCCAAAGGCAATACTCGGTCAAAGCCCTACGCTGGTTACATTGCATGTGCGACAAGGAAGACAAATGAATCCAACTTGCCCGAAATGGAGGAGGAGAAAGACCATCGTAACGTATTCGGTGGATGGCTGGGACTTAGAAAACCCTCAGATCGTGTACGAGTTTAACGGGTGCTTTTTCACGGTGGTCTCATCTGCTTCCCTCAACGTGACACCAAAACAGTTTTTACAACGGACCATGGAAGTCTTGTACCAGGGCACTTGTCAGCGGCGCTTGAAACTAGAACAGCAAGGATAGCAAGTGGTGGAAATGTGGGAACAAAAGTACAATCACCGTCTGAAAACCTATCCCAAGTTTAAACGCATCGTGGAAAGTTACAAGTTGATGTACCCACTGAACTCGCGGCACAGTTTGTACGAAAGACGGACAAATGCCTTCTGCATGCTGTACCACGCCGACGAGGAGAAAGGTAAATACTTGGACATGTGTTCGCTGTATCCTTACGTGTGCAAATATTGTCATTTTTCCGCAGGTCACCCGCAATTTATGACGGAGCTCATAGACCTGGACAACATGCAACAATATAATGACTTGATTAAATGTAACGTTTTGCCTTCCACGGATATGTACCATCCCGTTTTACCCGACCATTGCCAATGAAAACTGATGTTTCCCTTGTGCCGTACTTGTGCCGAAGCGTACAACCAAGACAGACCTTGTCAGCACAAACAGGAAGAATGCGCTTTAACGGGAAGGTGGGTCAGCGTGGAATTGTTCAACGCTCTGGATCTGGGATACCAACTGTTAAAAGTGTACGAAATTTACCACTTTCCCGACACAGAAAAATACCACAAGGGTGGCCAAACTTCAGAAAGGTATTTTTGCAGACAACGTGGATGCCTTTTTGAAGCTGAAACAAGAAGCCAGCAGCTATCCCTCCTGGTGCCACACTCCCGAAGACCAAAATAAATTCAAAGAGAAATACTTTGAGCAGGAAGGCATCCCTTTTGACCACATTGAGAAAAACGAAGGAAGGCGATCGTTTGCCAAAGTGATGTTGAATTGCTTGTGCGACAAAATGGCACAACGGTCATGTTTACTCAAGACAGAGGTTTTGACAGAACCTTCCCGCTACTTCGAGTTAATTAACGACAAAACCAAATATATGAAAGAGGTAGACGTCGTTCGTGAGGACTTGATCTTAGGCAATTACGAAGAAGAACTGGACTTTGTAGAGGCCGACGAATTTGGAAATTGCGGCTTACGGGACAGCCCATGTTCGCTTATAATTGTACGAAGCATGAAAACTCTTACGAGATTGTATGCTGTATTTTGACACGGACAGTTTCCTGGACGGACGACAAGATTCTAAGTGTTGCTAGTGGTGGTCCTAACACTTACGTCTGAGAATACGGGACAAATAAGGAGAAGTGCACACTGAGTGTAAAGTGAAAGGATTGACTCTCAATTATCGCACCAGTCAAGTGGTGAACTTTGGCGTGCTGAAAGAAGCTTTTCAGTTTGGAGAGGATCTAAATTTTAGAGTGACCACCAACGAACCGCACAAGAGTGTACGTTTATCCACACACCAAATCGTCAGTCGACCTTTTGAAAAAGTCTATCAAATCATGTACCACAAGCGAGTGCGGCTTCCCAATCAATACACTTTACCTTACAATCATGAATGTATAAAAATAATGGTTCCAAGAGGATAGCCACCAACAAGGATGACGTTGACACAGCAGGAATCGAGTAAGAGACCCACTGAGAAATCCAAGTTCAAACCATACCAATTTCTTGTCGTCTTGCCTGACTAGTGTGCTTGAGCCAGACAATTGGAAACGTTTAAAAAATGGCCAACTAATAGGGAAGGATAACCTACTGTGAATGTTTTAGCTTGAACAGGATTTGTTTACTTGGGACCTGAGACTGGATTGGTATACGATGTACAATGTTTGAGTTGTGGTCCGAATTTGCGAATGGATCAATGTATCTATAAAGATTCAACTATTCAGATACATACTCAATGGACTCCACACTGTCCTTACCTTTATGTGGCCTTTGCACCTATTACACTATGGTACAGGTATGACGGTACCTTAGAGAAGGTAGTACCGATAGTCCAGGAAGAAACAAAAGAACACTTCCAAAACTAGGCATAAAAAGGAACGATGTACAAGCTCGAGACTCTATTACGACTACTATAAAAAGGGACAACGTCCAAGACCTATGGTTCATTGTAATTACAAAGACCAGGCGAGAAAGATGAATACTTTTAAACAGACCTCATTCAAGTTCTGGGATTCTCAAGTGGAGTGCGATGCTGTATCTTGCAATTTCAGGGATGCCATACGCTGTGACCCCAGCGATTCAGTACCACAGCATGGGAACTCTGATATGACTACTTCAGCAGGACATAATGGGAACTTTGCTATGACTACTACTACTACCACTACACCTACTATGGAAAGTGATGCTGTACGTGTCAAACCTGATGGATGCAAAAGCGATGCCACTCGTCATCGTGAACTCTTTACTGGTTTTCATGCTGGATGTCAACCTCCACTTGAAGCTATGCTACCACTCTACTGATGTCATCCAACCCTGAGCAAACTACCTGCGGACTGCACCATACCGTCGTCGAGATGAACCTGTGAAAGACGAATATTCGTTCCCTGTACATTTGCCTGAATATTGTGACTTTGAAAGTCGATTCGAAACGTTCCAAGGAAAATGGCCTAAATATCTGGGAGGACCTACCCCCAAAGAATTAGCCAGAGTGGGATTTTTCTCCTTGGGCGATGGGGATAAAATCAAGTGTTGTAGTTGCAGTGTGTCACTTCACCAGTTGGAACAGAAAGATTCCGCTTACCGCTTACCTAGAACATGTTCAATGATCTCCAGACTGTCACTACCTGCCTTTACTGGGGACTTAATGATCTCTGGATGGATACCTTACAAAAGAACATTCGTGGTTTGCCTGTGGAGTTGAGAGAACGAATTTACAGAGAATTGGTCAAAATACAAGATCAACAGAAAGAACAACTGCATCGTTAAGTCATCAATGTTTAAACCACTGGTAGCTGAATGCTATAAGAAGACTGACTCATTTGAAAGCGTTCCAATCGTCAGAGGTTGTTCAACCGGACGAGGACCAGAATAATTTGGTGGCTACTCATCCTACTATTTACATAGTGACTATACTAAAACGAATTCCAGAGGAAAAGTTAAAGGATTACTAAAATATTTTACGCTATCAAACTTTGCCTGTAGAGGAAACTTCTGTGCTATGTGTAGTGTGTGAACTAGTGACTAAATATTTCGATTCAAAACTGAGGTTCGATCAGTTCTGTGCAAAACGTACAATTATTACCTTTCAAAAGAAAGACATGGCTGTGAATGTCTAGTTTAGTATAGGACATTCAGAATCTACCTCTGGAAATAACAGAACGAATTTACAGAGAGTTGCTCAAAATACAAGAACAACGCAAAGAACAATTGCATCTGTTATGTCACCAATGTTGGAACAACTGGTACCTGAATGGTAAAAAAGGACTGATTCATTTGAAAGCGTTCCACAGGTCAGACATTTTTGAACTGGACAATGACCAGAAGACTTTGCAGGCTACTCATCCTACTACTTACAAGGTGACTATACTACATTGAATCCTCAAAAATAACATTCTTGGAAATAGATACTAATTTATGGTGAAATTTCTAATAAGGATATATTCTTGGATTGTATTAGTGGGATTTAACAAAAGGGTGTTGATACATCACCACAACACGGGCCACCACAGCTCATCAACACTTTCAGCATGGGATTCAATTTAGATTTGCACTAAAGTTTATTCAGAACTTCAATCATTAGGATTTGTGTCTGTAATTCTAGGATTATTTGGAATTTAATTCACAAAACCATACGTTTTTTTTTGTACATTTTCACTTTGTATTCACGGAAACACTTTTATTTTACAAAGTTTGTTGCTTCTTGTGGTATACTTTCTCAGTACTCCTACATATGCAATATGCCGCTTCATCCACTGCATAATGTTGAAATAAAAATCTTCAGTCAGCTACACGAGACTCGTGGAAGACACCCTGTGCACGTTGTCAACCTTACAAGGAAACAGAACATGGCTGAGACTATGTGGAATAAATGAGACATGAATAGAACTAATAGGCGCATGTTTGTGTGTGATTTGAATTTTTACATAACCTGAGCAATTTTTCAGTCATATCAATGATGTCTCCAGTGTGGCAGTTTAAAGTGATGTCTAGCACTGTAGCATCATGCCCTACCTAGTCACATTATCCCGACACCAGGCTGACCGGTCCTAACACTAACCTCTTAATGCTGTACACCAAGTGAGGCAGCTACTTTTTTCTTTACAAATCTTTGGTATGACTTGGCCGGTGTTCCAACCCACAACCTCCTGCATCCAAGGCGGATGCTCTGAACACATATAGGCCACTGGAGTGTTCAGAATAGATAGGAATGACTTTAATAGAAAGTAATCTATCCGTTCATGACCACTAACTGCTATGTTGCCAATGCACGATTAACTAAATTTCAGGTTCTGTATGGAGACCATGTAATATTCTGGGAAATATCTGCCGTCATTTTTAGAACTGCTTCAGTTCTAGTAAAAGACAGCATTTTTTGTTGAAAGAGTATATAGTTTTGAACTTTCATATTCATCTGTGATATATCTAATTAATGTATTGCTATACTCATGGGGTCTCTTTACCAAGCGAATCAAACACTCACTTGCTCGAAACCCCTTGTGTTTGCCCTATTCCACGGACTTCTAAACAATAGTCATTGTCAACTGGATGTCCTTATAATGTGCCAAGAATATACACGATTTTCCTCTAATCAATCAATAACCACAAATATCCCAACTTATCTGGATCACAACTTCACAATTGCATGGCTTTTCCCTGATAGGATTCCATAACGTAGTGCCAGTACCTCACAACATGAAAATACAAATACAACTCAAACACCCAATACAAGGACTATGTTCCTATCTATCCCAGAGTCAGCTGAACCACGATTTTTAGCCTAATCTTACTTGTGACTTTACGCATTTACAATCATGCCAACAATAAAAGATATCTCCAGATAATGGACAGCTCCTTCTCAATTATTCCACTGTAGAAATGGTCAGTCCTTATCACAAATACTTCAGTGAAATACACAACCAAAATAAATACCTATGTATCATGTTCACTTTACCCATTCAAGTACATTGCTCCCTCGATAACTTGCGCCCAGATAAGTCGTGATCCCGCTTATAACACGGTGTCCGTCTTGGCTCCCGATTTTTTCTAGAGAAAATGTATTTAAAATATCTTTAAAATATGCTGAACATGAAAAAATTACGATAAGAATTGGTAAATTAAAACTTTATACATTGCTCGTTTTATCATCGAAAATGGTGATTAATTCTCGTAAAAATAGAATCCATATTTTGAAATTTGCAAGTTCTAAATAAGAATTAATTTCAGAGATCTCGAAAAACGCTTAATTACGCATATTTGGATGCCAATTTTTGACCTGGGATGCAGAAAATCACTGAGGCGGGAGTCCTCCGTACGCATGTAATAGGTGCGCGGGAAAAATTCAAAGATTTGCCCGTTCTGTTTCAGCCACCTGCTTTGTGGGAAAATGTGTTGATCAGTTAGCTGTGCTGATATTTACAATGACAGAATTTCAGTGACTGAATGACTCCTTGATGTACATACATGTTGCCATTTTATAAGAATACATAAAAAAAAGAATATGATGCAATAGCTAGGCGGCTAGTTCAAAGGCTTTGACTGGCGGCCGGGTGAGAAAATGTACTGATATTTAGTGACTGAATTCAGAGGCAGAAAGACGCAGTTTTAAAATTCTAGCGAGACCTCTGTTTAAAGATATCATATATTATGTAAGTTTTTATGATAAATACTTGTAAGTATACTGAAAATAAACAGTCTGGTGAAATAGCGATCAATGAAAACTTCTGGTAAATGCTAACAGGTGGCAACAGAGAATGAAATAAACACCAATTAAACGTCTTCCTGTGTGACAGTCACGTTCTAATCCTTTAATTCCGTTTCAGTGTAAACATTATAATCGCAACATATTATATTCATTGAAAACATGAAAAGAGTCAATCGACCGTCACATCGAAACCCGTGAGTACTTCTGTGAGAACCTAATTACATGCCAGCTTTGTTTTGATCAACAACTTTGGGAAGTGTTTGTTGCATTAAAAAATCGATTACAAGAGACCAGGGGTGCTGGATTAAGGGTCTTGGAGCTGCCTTTGACGTAAAGCAAAACAGTAACAGAGACAGCGACGATGACTGACTTTGAAGGTTTCAGTGAAACTGATGTCATTAATGCCTAGGCTGTTTGGGAGATATTCGTACAGACTCATGGTCCTGAGATGGGCGTTTCTCTTGATGATATGGAGGAGTGGATTTGTGCTGACAATCATTGCCCCACAGCCGAATACATGTCAGATGAAACAATATTTAATTATATAACGAACAAATTTGCAGCAGAAGATGATTCTAACTGGAGTACCACAAGTGCTGAACGTGATGCAGACACAGATGTTGCACCACTTACCCCCTCTGCACAGGAAGCAATCAGATCGTTTGATATTGCCATAAGGTGGCTGGAGACCCAAAATGTTGACTATGTAAAGCTCATGCAGTTGAGAAATCTGAGGGACTTTGCTCGGCGGCAGAGAAACCAAGGAGTAACACCAAAAAAATAATTAACTGATTTTTTCAAAAATTGAATTGATATTTGTCAAGCATGGTACAAACGGCAAGTATTAACTTGTTCTAATTTACGTTGTTTAAAATTTGTAGACCCAATAAATTCATGTTAGTACTGATTAACCCTTGTTTTTTGTTTTCCATTTTACTTCTATCGCAATCAAATCTATCTATCGTTCGATCGTCCCTGTTTCTTGAAAAGAGTTGATCTTTTTTCATATAAAAAAGCGTCTAATTTGGATTAAACAATAAAACTAGAATGTATCCAATTTTTAGCCAATCAGATTTAAGATTACATCTTGCTCAAAATCAAATTCATCCAAGATCTTTATAAGACTTTTTCACTCACCTGATCAAACTTGAATCAAACTTTTTAAAATAAGTGGAGAGTTAATGAGCTAAACTGGCAAGATATAATCAATCAACAAGGTTTTATCAAATTTTGGCTCATAAACATGACTTCTGAAGTGGTAACAATTTCAATATGATGCAGTATAACCACATTATCATGCATGATTTATGTTCATTATCAAACTCATCCATTAACTTGATGATGTAAGCATATATTAAATCAGAATCAGATCAGATATATATAAGGCCACAACAGGTGTAACAAGCCTATGTAAACAAAAGGACAAAGTCAATGCACACAGCAGTGTGTAACTTGCCTAAAAAAACCTGCAAGCCCACTGCACCTGTAACCTGAAAAATACCACTGGTCCGTTTCATAACAAGCTGGTCCGACATTTCATCATACAAAATAAAACGTAGTCAATGACTCAATGGTAAACAGAGGAAGCCATGAATATAAGCCATTTGTATGGTTATTTATATAACGAAATATTAAGAAAAACACAAAATGTTGAAATTATTTGAGTGCAAAATATTCTTCAACTTTAGCTATATTACAAGAGGCTCACAAAATTCACTGAGCTACAATCTTGGATATCGTTCCAGCTGAACTGGACTAACTGTAACAGCACTATCATGTCTTAGATGCATGTTTCCATATTTCAAGCCAATTATGTTAACCAACTATCATTTTCATTTGAAAATCTTGTATTCCTTTTGACGAGTTCTTATTTTTTCCCTTGGCTATGATTGGTTATTCAGCCTCTGGCAACTTCCCGGCATTTCAATACCCCTCATATTGACTTTGAGGATAATAAGTAGCAGGTATTAATCAGACATCACATGGATGTAGAAGAGTATTTAATTGGAGTCACAAATATCTAGTAAATGCAGATTAGACACAAGTTCTTTATCTTCTCATTTCCCTATCATTTATTTTCCCTTGTGTTTTAATATTTCTTTTAATATCATAAAAAATATATAATTTGTGGAATACATTGATTCCATATGCCTAAAAATCCAAATGGCCAGATGAACTAATCATTTTTTGGCACTCATCGTCGGTGAAATTTTCTGACATCAGACAAGCAATTTTGTATGGTGCATACAAGGCTGCACCATAAAACCATTTGGCCTTCTAACCTTGTGAACCAAACTATCTTTCATAACCAGAAGAAAACAACTGTGATGCTAAAACTGCAGTGACTTTTAAAATCAATATTAAATTTGGCCATGTTTTATGCTGTGTTACAACCTTATTTCGTTACGAAGACCTAACAAACAAAATCAAACCCCGATAGTTCTAAAACTTATTTCCCCATTGTAATATGACTAGTTTTTTACCATCAGTATTTACATAAAAGAATAACAATAAACTGACATTGACAAATGTTCATCACCAAATCCAAATGGTGGATATATATATATATATATATATATATATATATATATATATATATATATATATATATATATAGATAGATAGATAGGAGGGTGAGTGGTGAGGAAGGAGGAAATTATTACACAAGAAAATTCCAGGAATTGATCTGCCTAGTTTTATTCTCAATAAGAGGAGTATATTCTTCTAAAGGAGGTGTGTTTGTGATGGTAGATTGTACTGATGATGTAGAACAGAGATCTCAAACTTGTGGCCAGTATAATTATTCACACGGCCTGTGGGGTTATTTCCTGCTGCCCGCAATGACACCTGGAATTTGTAAAATAATGCAAATTTTTTCTTCACAGCCAGTCAGTTTTGAAAAAAATTGTAATGCTAACATTTACTTCTCATTTCCACCATTGCAACTGCCTACCTTCTGTACAAGAAACTTTTGGTGTTGTAAAGGTTTCTGAGAGGCGGCCCTTTGACCAGTGTAATACTCACGTGGCCCTTGTGGCGATTCAAGCTCGAGACCCTGGATGAAGAACATTGACAACTGGCAATGGAAATACAGGAAACAAGTTACGGTATATTGGTAATGGAAGATACTACTGATGATGTAGAACACTGACTCGCAAGATTTCAATATATAGCAGTATGCAAAATGTGGGTTTCCTTGGTTTTGTTAGTTTAATGCCATTTCTCTGCACAAAATAGGCTTCACATGGCGGACAGTACATTTGAGTGTGTCTAATTTGGATTTTTAAAGAAGCTTTAGAAATTTTCGTCATATTGCCTATCACTACAATGTCTGCAGTATAGCAGTTTTCTGGCTATGTTCTGCACTGGGGCATCAGGCCACCGACATGTAGTATCTTGTCCCACCCAGTCACATTATTCTGACACCATGGTAGCCAGTCCTAACACTAACCTCTTAATGCTGGGAACTAAGTGAGGCAGCTGTTAGTACCATTTTTTAGGTATTATGCATCACTTGGCCAGGGTTCAAACCTGAGACATCCCAGTCCCAAGGCTGATGCTCTAACCACCTGACCACCAGAGCAGTGCCAAGACATACGGTGGAGGAAGAACCTGAGAAAACCCCATGAAGAACCACCAACCCATGGGAAGATACTGCCAAGCTTTCTCACACGCTCATGTCGGCTAAGCAAAAACTAAAACCCACATGAAATGTGGTGCAGTGCCTTAGACCACCCAGCCACCAGGGGCCCCACATGCGGGTCCATCATTCAACAGCCACAGCTCCATTAAAACAAGATGTAGGAAGCTTATAATTCCACAGAATTTTTAATAATACTGAGCTACATAAAAATTTCACTTCAAATCTAAGACGAATTATGCGATTACTGTGAGAAAACAAAACTGAATAAAGATGGTGATCACTGACAATCGACTTCAGTCATGGTGTCACGAAAATCAAAGCAAATACCAAATTTTACTAACATTCAAAGTATTGAAGGGAGTTGAGATTTCTTCACAAACTGAAATAAATGGGTCCAACAATCAGAGACAATAACCCAATTAAATGAAATGCACGGGCTGTCAAACTCCCCTAACTCTGCTTAACAATTACACAGCTGCTGACAAACTCAGCAATGGTCTCTTTAATTTATTTATTTACAACTCACCTGCATCAAATTATTTCATCCTATCAGTAAAGAGATAGTAAAATTGTAACATTTATTACATTACCATAAGTGCTTCCCACAATTATAGAGCTGGGAGAGTTTGGATATTTCTACAAAACCATTTGCTTAAGTTCTTTCCATTTGTTCAAAACTGACCTATTTTTTCATGCAAAAAAAAACAACATTTACTAAAATATAAAACTAGAATGATTCAGATCTAGAAAGTATGTTCAAAAACACAAAAAAAGAAAAAGAAATTCAGATAAAATACATATTTATTCCATAACCAATGCATACATCAAAATCTGATCTACTCACTAATATAAACAAAATCTACATTTCATGTAAACCTATTCCAAACGTAAAATCAGGACGTATATTCAGCAGACTTTTGTTGCAACCGTTAGCTTATGGTGCTCCTGCAGATCGTTAAATATGTCTCTGGAAAATAAAATAGTTCATATTACAAAGTATCACCAAGTCAAAAAATCCAAGACAGAAGTTACTAAAACAGACAATAACTGCAGAATTTACTATAGATACCCATCTGTGAACAGAAGAGACATAAGTCAGCACACCAAAAGCATAGCACACCAAAAGATTACGGTAAATGCTGTTTACTTTAAATTAAAAGCATAACAATCTATGCAGAACTTGATCTGTTGGCAAAAATTATGCAAAACTGCAGATAAAGGACAAGTCTCATTTGAGTGCAGGGTCTCTTTTCAAAAGGAAATATTATACATGCAATCCACACCCAAGTTAAAATAAAAAAAAGTGGCATAATGTCTCTAAATGAAGGAGGGATTCGATGAAAAATTGATGGCATGAGTTGCAAATACGAAGCATGATTGCTTTGCATTATGTTGGTCATATGGTATGATAGGAGTTGCAAATAGAAAGCACGATTGTTTTGCTAAGTCAAACCCTGCAACGATGCATCCTGGATCCTGGAGACAGGACAATACTATGCAATTTAATGCAAACCAAAAAAAGACATGGACAGTCGCATTTGTATTGGTATTAGGATACAAGTCATTAGACAAAAAACATGTAACAATTTGCTCAGCTAAATAAGTCATTTATGGACTGCATAAATCTGACAATACAGTTTATGATTTGTGCAGAACATTTAACATGTTTATATAAAAGCACATGTGTCTGGCAAATGCATGGCAAGCAAACCAGAAAAATGTTCCACTGGCCTAAACAAACATGTACACGGAATGCCACAAAAACATTTCCTATCTGTCAAACAATGTTACATTTTTACTTACCCTTAAGTACTGCCATCAGTTTGATGATGCATGGACTTGAATAAATTACTTACTTGCAGATGTAAAAGAAAATGTATCCTGTACGTTCTCGTTTACTTTGGACCTCCTGCTCAGTAGTGCGGGTAACATGAGAATCATCAAAACTAAACCATGACCTCTTCTTTATATCATATACATCACTAATGTAATGCCCTGAAAAATAAGAACAGAATTTACACCTCTTGTATCATATTTCTATGCAGTAAGATTCCAAAAATTACATTGATTTTCTAAGTTAAATTGGAAAAAGTGTGTGTGTGTGATTTTGGATTTTGAATGTAGCTTTAACAACTGGTCAGTCATCTCGCTATGATGTCTGCCGTTTATCAGCTTATTGCGACATCTAGCACTGGGGTATCATGCCGCAGACATGTAGCATCATGTTCCAACCAGTCATATTATCCTGACACCAGGCCGACCAGTCCTAACACAAAGTGCTTAATACTGAGCACCAAGCAAGGCAGCTGTCAGTAAACTTGGAAAAAGAAAACACGTATGCCCCAACTGCAGTCATACAGACTAAGTGTCAAAATCCAACCAATTTTAATAAATTCATTTATTCATGCGAAAAGGTTTTAACTTAATTATGTCATAAGGTTTCTCATCCTGAAAATGTCCAAGTCCGAATCTGCGTAAAAATTTTAAAAACTGCTGGAATAACCTGAAAATCTAATCATTTTATCTACATATAAGCCTAAAGAGTTACATTTTTAGTCATGTTTAAAACAAATTATCAAAATTATTTCAGGACCAAATTCGTATTAAACCAAGAGTACCATGAACAGCTTTTTTTACACGCACACCTTGTGTTTAATACTCCTGAATGTATATAACAACCTCTGTCAGTTACCCTGACTGACCTTTTGATCTAAAAAAATGATAAACTTCTTTCTTACCTTAACTTGCTAGCTGTCCACAAAGTTTGGTACCCATAGATATAGGGAAGTTATTGCTTAACAACCATTTTTCTTCTTTTATTCACAATATCCTTAACCATTTCATCCTAAAATCAACATGGCTTTTCTTTAACCCCAAATGTATGCCATCCAGAAAGTATGGTAACTGTCAAAAATGGCATATTTGACTTCTTGTACTGAAATCAATATACTTCCTTAAGACAAGGTGACCTCTACATTCGACCTTGAAATTGAAAAGATTCTTCCCTAACCAATGTGCAAGCAATTCAGAAAGTTTGGTAACTGTAGATAGTGGAGTATTTGTGCAGAAACAAAACCGGTAAAAAAAATGGACCGATTTAATCATTATACAATATGTTCCGCCATATAGAGGTCATTTAAAAAATGGAAGAAAAAAATTGCTTTTGTACAAATAATGCTTCACAAATCTAAAAAATGATCGACCAAACACAAGATATGCAGTTATGGCCTGAAATCTTATCATCCCTTATTGTATTGTTTTTTTAGCTTTAAGTTTAACCTGTCGCACAAATATTTCCTGGCATCTAAATAAATATGGCCCTTGTGTATGCTTTTAACAATAAAATCGTCATTTCTTATCTAAAATTTTAAATGGATGCCTTTGTGTGATGTGTTTTAGATGTTCAGTGGTTAAAGTTTTAAAAATAAATAAATGTATCTTAGCATGTCTTATCTTTTAATCTGCTGTCATTGTTTTCATTTGTAATGTTTTTGATGTGTATTGTTTCCTTGTAAATATGTAATATCTATGTATCTGCCTGCTGATATATTAAGTAATTTTTGTTTTTTGTATCTCACATTTGTAAGTTCAGGTCTTGACATAATGGAGTTTTTGTGCAGAAACATAACATGTTCTACTGATACAACGCCCCCATCATAACATGTTCTACTGATATGATATAATGCCTCCATCATAACATGTTCTATTGATATGACATAATGCCCCCGTCATGACACATTTTGAACTGATCTGACATAATGCCACTACTGTAACACATTCTAAACTGATTTCACATGTCACTGCTGGAACATGTTCTAAATAATATGACACAATGCTACTGATGAAATATCTTCTTACTCACATGGCATAACATGTTCTATTCAACAGGACTCAATGCCACTTTCATGTATGTGTGTGTGCAATTTTGATTTTTAATGTAGCTTTAACATTTTTCAAGTCATATTGCTACAACGTATGCGGTGTGGCAGTTTATAGTGATGTCTAGCACTGGGGCATGATGCCACAGACATGTAGCATCATGTTCCAACCAGTCAAATCAAACAGACACCAGGCCAACCAGTCGTAACACTGACCTCATAATGCCAAGTGCCTAGCGAGGCAGCTGTTAGCACCATTTTTATAAATCTTTGGTATGATTTGGCTGGGGTTTGAACCTGCAAACTCCCCCATCCAAGACAGATGCTCTAACCACTAAGCCACCAAAGCCCTTCTGTCCTAATATGTTCTAATCCAAATAACATAATAACAATGCTGTACCGTTTTCCTACTGAAATGGCATTATGTCACAATGATAACATGTTCTAACTGACACAGCATAATGCCATCCATTTCGTGTTCTAACTGATAGAACATTGTGTCGCTGTTCAACAAGTTCTAATTGATCTGGCCTAATGTCACCATCACAACATGTTCTGATCCCATAACGTCAGGGTCATAACATGCATTGATACAATATAATACCACTGCAGTAACACATTCTAGACTGATATGACATAATGACACTGCTGGAACATGTTCTAAATGAAATTTTTATATATAAAAAACAAACATGCTTTGATATGACAAACTGCTGTAACACATTCTATACTGATGATATAATGCCGTTGATATGCCATAAAAAACGTGTTCTAACTGATATGGTCAAAACGTGATGTTACTATAGTGATAATGGGTATAAAAAGTTGTACATTTTAACTTTTACTCATTACATTTACTGCAACAGCTATACATCAATATTGTTCCCATAAACCCATCTAATGAACATTCTAACACCCCATGCAAGAAGAATCAACCCATCTACTGACTGCATAAAAATGCACATTTTATTGCAGAATTTGCCACTTGAATCAACTTGAAGCTGGAAATTATGAACCCAAGGGAACATGTAAGATTTCAGTGTTACATTTTATCTATTTTGCATTTACTAAAATTGAATACTGGAGACAGGATAACATTTAGTGCATTGACTACACAAAGCAGGCAAATGACTGATGCTTTAGTCATTAAAGTTTTACTCTGTGTGTGTGTGTGTGTGTATGTGTGCATGTGTACACACACTATCTACACACACACATACACACTTACCAATGACAGAGGATGTTCCAACATGGTTAACAATGCTGATCAGTCGGTAGGAGTAAGGCAGGTCACCTTTCTGAAAAAGAAATTTGTACATATTTAATTAACCAAGTTCAAAACAATATGCTACAAGCATCAACAAGGTAAATACATTCTGCCTTCAAATCATGAACAACGCTACAAGACAAATTACACTATAGTGAAAGACAGGTTCAACTACACTATTATAAGTTACTAACTCTGTATTATGTTGCTGGTACATAAAAGCAGGTCAAAACGACCTATATTTAGTTAATGATATGTAATGAAAGATAATGCATTTATATATATATATATATATATATATATATATATATATATATATATATATATATATATATATATATAGAGAGAGAGAGAGAGAGAGACGGGTGGGTGTGGTACAAGCAGTTAAACATGTGTCTATGTAATTACAGTGATCACCCTCTTACAAAGGTGATCCCTATCATAATTCAAAGTGGACTTGTCTGATGGGAAGCATCTCATAAGGGGTACCAAAAGGTAGAAGTATACTACTTTCATACAAGTTATAAAGAGTGGTCTCTTGAATGTGGCTTCATACCAGGAGTGGTCTTTTGAAAATGGTCCAGTACAAGGTGGCATTTTCAAAGTAACACAGTACAAGAGGTGACCTCCTGAAAATCCCCTCGTACAAGAAATGGCCTCCTGAAAGTGGCTTTGTACGAGGTGGCCTATTGAAATCAAGCTTGTACGAGTGTCCAATTTCTGAAGTGACCTTATACAAAATTTAGTCTTTTGAACATGACCTATTATGAGTGGTGGCTTTTTGAAAGTGGCTTCATATGTGAAGTGTGGCCTTACAAGAGAGGAACCACTATGCTTGCTAAATGGGATGATGAACAGACCCAACAGTCATGTAATTTTGCAGGGCAGAGTACATCCCTCATATAACAATCCATAAATTAAGACAAGTGCATTACAATTTCTATTAGGAGTTAAGATACACTTGCAAGGTATTTTAAAGCACACAAAATTTCAGGATTTAAGCTTATTTCTAAAAAAAATAAATCACATGAACAAAAATATAATGAAGCTCTGACATATTTCTTCTTTAAATCCCTCATAAATTTCAGAAAATCGCCATCCCCTTCTCAAAATCATGAGAAATTTTGCTCACAAATGTTCAGCTAGAATAGACCCTGCATCGGACTTAACAGTAACCAACAACATTCACTGATGCATCATTTTTCATACTTTCCTGCTACTGTGGGTATAATATCAAGATCACAAGCATAATCAAATAAATTCTTAAGGCCACTCTACAACATCTCCTAAAAAAGAATGAAACTTAAGGCACTTTAATGTGGAGTAGTCACCCATAGATACAAATTTATAACTTTTTATCATTTTCATATAAACTCTGAGTAACCCAGCATGTATTTTTTTTAAAGTGCTTTCCCTGGGTACCATGTATGTGTAAGTGGAACAGCCCTAAGCCATGCCCCAACATGATTGTGTCATAACTGTGAATACCTTCTTCCTGGGATATGTGCCCCAACAGGACTGTGTCATAACTACAATTACCTTATTACTGAGATACCTGTCTGTTCCAACAGGACCGTGTCACAACTGCAATTACCTCATTACTGATATGTGTGCCCCAAAAAGGTCTGTCATAACTGTAATTACCTCATTACTGAGATATGTGCCACAACAGTACCTTTATACCTGTAATTACCTCATTACTGAGATATGTGCCACAACAGTACCTTTATAACTGTAATTACCTCATTACTGAGATATGTGCCACAACAGGACGTTTGTAACTAATTACCTCATTACTGATATATGTGCCACAACAGGACTGTTGTAAATGTAACTACCTCATTACTGAGATATGTGCCACAACAGGACATTTGTAACTAATTACCTCATTTCTGAAGTATTCCTCAATGAGGCTATGTTGTAATGGTCATTGAATCTCTGTTGAGGAATACCCTTATAAGAGAATGTGTTGTAGTTACAGGTTACTGCATTTGTATGGGAAAATATGAATGAGTTTTGGGATGGAATACTGCACGACCTTGGGAGTGCAGTATATCCTTCTGACAAAACGAGTTCATATTCTCCCATACAAATGCAGTAACCTTTTTATTATATGCTCATTTTCTTATTCTACCTAAGGTTTAATTATAAAAACAAAATACACTACAAGAAACAACGTAAATGAATGAATGCCATATTCCAAACTAAATACACAAGCGCAGATTTATCATTACACAATGACATCATTATTAATGCACACATAACTCTGCCCAGATAAATTTGAACTTAGTCGCGCACTCGACATAACTTTCAAAAGAAAATGGTCGAGTTAAAATTGAAATTTTCAATCATATTGTGAATGAATGCGCATTGCAACAACTTTTACATTTGATCTGGAATGAATATATTTTTGTATTTTGTTTCAATTCGATAAGTTTGTGATTTTGGACTGGATTCATCTGTGTAAATTATACATGAAATATATCAAATTGAAGTGGCGTGGGAAAAGTGTGTTTACATCTGCAACTGTGTTTCTCTTTCTGTCATTGAATGTTTGAAATCATAATGTGGGAAAAATATGAAGTCTTTCAATTGCAATTATCAAAAAAACACTATGGAATTTAATGCTTATTTCATTTTGAGCACAGTAAGGAGGATGCAATTGCACTTATCGAAATTAGAGCACAATTTCAAAATGTGTAATCCAGATTGAAAACCTATGACATGACTCATGTAATTCAGATTTGCAGAATTAAGAAAATACATTTTGAGGAAATTCAGGATGTAAAACTGTAAGTATATTTTATTTTGCCATTCTTATCACCAGCTAAAGAAGAGAGGATATGACTTGTCACTTGTATGTTATTAAGGACCTTATCTTCTGTCTGTTATATAATGTAGCTAGCCTAAATCCGTAACATTGTATCAACACGGAATGTGCCAAAGCAGCTGGTATGTGGCAGTCCACGAAACATCTGTTTTAGTTCATTCAGAAACAAATTTAAACAACCACGACATAAAGAGCCTCCTACACGAGTGTACATGATTTGTGTACAAATCAAAAGTGCTGGCGTCTGCGTCCATTGTTTGTTTACAATAGGAAGTAGTTCCTTTATGCATGTGAATGCTATATGTGTATTGTCGCGCGAGTTCAGTATCGGGTAATACTGAACGATTCTGACAATGTAAAGTTAACAGTGAAAAAAATTAGCATATAATAACTATCATTACCTCACTAATGAGATATGCCCTCAAATCAGGCTGTGTCATAACTATCATTACCTCACTAATGAGATATGCCCTCAAATCAGGCTGTGTCATAACTATCATTACCTCACTAATGAGATATGCCCTCAAATCAGGCTGTGTCATAACTATCATTACCTCACTAATGAGATATGCCCCCTAAATCAGGCTGTGTCATAACTATCATTACCTCATTATTGATGACTTCAGGAAGAAGTTCTTCATCATCATCATCAGGTGGATAAACTAAAAGAAAAAAGGTCATTAATTAAATTATGATTTATCCCAAAAATGCATTGTATTTTGGGAATTTGTTTGTGTTGATTTGTTTTAATAATGATTAAACAGCCTGTAATTTTCACAATATTTTTAAACTGGAGACAGACACCATGACAAATATTCACACTTCCTAATTGCTGATCCCCTCTCATACCATCCCAAACCTCAGAACAGATGCTAGAACATAAAGTCTGAAAAACAAATGGATACGGCCTGGCCAATAATAATATAATAAAATATCCACAAATGGATATGGCCAATAATAATATAGTAATATATCAACAAATGTGCAGATAAAAACATATATCTTTCAAGTATTTATTTAAATATTGCCTTTCCACTAATGCTTGTGACTAAAAATCCTTTAAAACAAGTTTCAAAGGAAGGGAGAATCAAGGGATGGTAATTGTATGCAAACATCATTTATTGTTTAAAACAGGAATGTTCAAACTATGGCCCATGATCTGGTTTTATCCACTTGTTTCAATCAAAGGTTGTGGCATTTTTTTTTTAAATTATCCAGACCATGCCTTGGACAATTTAAAAGACAATTAAATTCCAAAGTCCTATGCCCTTTCTCAATCACAATCCTGTTAATTCTATGCCGAGTTGAAAGGATGAAAGATAAAGCTGACTGTACACACTTTGATATAATGATCTGTCAAAGATTCCACTTAAAACTAAGGAGATATGTTTAAACAGAAATTTACAAACAAGGTTTAAATTCATTGCTACAAGTACAATAGCAAATATATCTCAATTTCAGCTACAGTGAACCAAGTACAACCAATGACAACCAAAGCGACTGAGATACATCAATCTGAGTCCTAGTTCAAAGACTGTTCAAGGACTTAAAAGTTAAGAAAAAGTATTCTCCATGTTTTGTTCGCTACCAGTCTTGTGCCATTTCATCCCCAACTTTAATCCCATTTAACGTATTTGTTCAGGGGCCCCATTGGGCAAGTGGTCTTAGATGCCCATCTTTACAGATCACCTACATCCATATGGGTTCAATTTCGGGGCACAACCATCATGTACATGTGAGAAAGCCTCACATGGGTAGGTTCTTCTTCCTCCATCAGATAAACTGGCTGCTCTTTATAGCCTATCATTACACCCACAAAATATTTTAAAATGCAAATTATAAAAATTCTTTATTTAAATGTGACATTTTGTTCAGGTTTAATTTTTGTATTCCAGAAAATAAATTCCAGGAGATTTTGACATGATTCTTGGGAGTTTTACAACAAAATTATGGACCTTTCTTGGGTAAAAATACAACATTTTTTGCAAATACTGGCAACCATCCAAAATTCAAGAATATTTCAAGATTGTATGAACCACAGATACTATTCTGAATGAAGAGACCATCTGATGTTAAGTGTTTTAGATATTTCAGATACTTAAATAAATGGATTGCTCTTTCATTCATTCACAATACAGATACAACAAAAGCTCTATTTATCTTCAGAAAAACAATGCTGCATTTTCAAAATGGACTCCACTTGTGGGGAAAAAAACTGAAAAACCCTCTTTGGCAAAAATTCTTTTGACATTTTCATCAATTTGGGCAAAAGTATTCTAGTGTGTCCCAAAACCTACAGTGCATAAAAAATTATGATAACTCTGTATCCCAGCTTTTATACAGCAAGTTTTAAACAAAATAACTGTCTTAAAACTTCTGTTCATATATGATTTACAATAACATAGTGCAATCTTTCTGCGACTTGACTATCCAATTGAAGGTACTGTTGTACACATCTCCCATAAAAGAAATGTTATATTACTTCCATACATCAGTTTATTACCACCAACACCCCATGGGTTAACAAATATCTTGAAATCCACTTTCCGATTCAGAAAGTAGTAAACAAAATTACTTGCCCAGATTAACATTTTTGCACAACTAGAAGCCATAAATATAAAAGTTGACAATGTTAACAACCAAAAACGAGATTGGTTCAAGGGTTCAATTGTTGAATTTAGTCTTGTCCCTTTTGCGAGACCAGGTTTCTCCACTTTCTGAAACTAAAATGTCAAGGTCTTTGCCAGATTTTTTTCCTGATGAAATTACATTTTTCAAGTGGGGCCCCGAGTGGCCAAGTGGTCTAAAGCGCTCTCCGTTACGAATCACTGCCATCTCACCTCTGTCTGCGTGGGTTCAAGTCTCGGATTCAGCCAATGTGGGTATGTGAGAAAGCATGCCAGTAGCTTCTCATGGGTGGTGGTTCTTTACGGGGTTTTCCCGGGTTCTTCCTTCACCATTAATACTGGCCGCCAAGTATAGCCTATCGTGTGCTGAAAAATAGCATTAAACCCTACAACAACAACAACAAAAACATTCTTCAAGGTTCGTTTATGACTCTCATTTATGAAATCAAAACATATTTAAATTTTGACTCTCCATCAGCATCTGAATTTGACATACTAAACCACAGGATGCATCTCTGGAGAAGAAAAAATTAAAATTAATATTAATAAAATAACAAAATGAAAATAATGTAAATTTACATGAAAGTCATTTCAATTTACAGAATAAAAATATCAACTTTACTCTGCTTAATGGCATATTTGGTACATGGACAGTTTGAAAGAAAATTATTGCTTTAAATTTTGGCAAAAAACCTGTATAAATTATATAATTTTGTATAAAAAAGACTAAATTTTCTGATTAAAAAATTCTACAAAAGCCTCATTGCACTAAACTATACTTTCAATTTAATCTAACCAAAGATAGACCAGTTATAATTACAAATCAAGATCAGTCTTATCTTCCTCTATTATATTATAGTAAAAAGTCATACAGGTCATGCGTACATTCAATTCAATTTCAATAATGGGGGTTATTTTTAGAATTTGTTTACACATACCTTTAAATCGCGATTATTAACTTTATTTGGATCCTAATAGTCACATTCCTCTGAAAGGTAATTAGTTATATCTCCCAACTAATGCATATGGCATAAATTCAATGTTAATGTATGTGAACATTTTGGATGCAGTGAAGGTGTAATCCAGCAAAAAGGTGTAATCCAGCATAAAGGTGTAATCCAACATAAAGGTGTAATCCAGCAAAAAGGTGTAATCCAACATAAAGGTGTAATCCAACATAAAGGTGTAATCCAACACAAACTAAATTCAATGTTGTGTGCGATGATGTCACAATAAAAGGTATGCATGTTGAAAAAGATAAGTACCACCCTAAAATATGATGATTAGGCTCTTTTCTCGCCATAATTAAATACCAGGCCACCTCTGTAAAAGTCCATAGTGATACAAATTTTCATCTGGAAGTTTACTGATGATAATTAAGGTGCAGAGCAAAGGATCATCCGATTGAATAGACTTTGGTTAAACTATATTAGTGTTCAATTTTAGAACACTAATTAATATTGAAGATGTGGAAATGCCCCTAAATGACCATATTGACAAGCACTATAGAACTCAGCAAGCACTTGTATAAGCTTGATTAAAGCGATGGAAAACAAACCTCCAAAAAAGTCTGCAATATTCTTAACTTCCTTTTCAGTAAGAGGTAACATTGGTCAACCCTGCTTTAGCACTACCAGGCAAGTAATTCGAAAATTCACCTGACCATCAACAATATTTTTTGTTCCCATTTTGAGCTGGGAAAGTGGATTTTCAACTCCTGAACCCCTGTACCAAAACAAGGACCCAGTCATCATAATAAAAAATTCAGAATCCATTAGGACAATCCTACAACGAATATATATGTCAGGTTTGAGGAATTAAATTTTAGTGTTTCAACAATTTATTTATAACTACATCTGACCTTTGAACTCCTTACTGTGTGGGAACCCCTTGCTCATGGTTAAGGTGATGACAACTGTTATCAAGTCTGCTGAAGGGACAGACCAATGGATGGATGAACAAACAGAGTACAAGACAATATTAGGATCATGTGCAGAACATACCATCAACTTCTTGACAAGTGAGATCAATATCTGGAATTCCACCATCTATTTTATCTAGTTTTCCTTCTGTGCACATTAACTCTACTGACTGGGTTGCATTCTCTTTCTTCACATCCACTTGTTCTGACTTGCAGTTAAATTCCACTGAATGTGTACCATTCTCTTTCTCTTGTTCACACTGAATGGTAACTTCCTTATCCACTTCTAAACGAGGTTGATTTTCAATACAACTTTGGCTCCTTTCAGAATTACTCTTAACAGATTCATTTTTTACCATATTTCCATTAGGAATTGCATTTGAGATTGGGTACAACAGTTTATCATGATCGTCACTGACATAATCAAGACAGATACCATCTTTGACAGACTTGGGGGTAAGCTTGGTAAGTCTGTTTTTAACATCACTGATACCACTTTCATGGAATTGTTCTTTGCCATTTATGGATCCTACTTTTTCTGTTTTCCTGCCAACAATGTAAGAGTCATGATCACTATGTCCTATGCCATTCTTAGAGGGTTGGATATCGCAGAATTCATTGAAGTTTGCAAAACCTGGCTCCATTAGACTCTGCTGAATGGCTAAGTTGATCTGTTCCTCTTCCGTCATGCCAGAAACTATTGAATCTGAAGGTAAATAAACTCATCAGATGAAGGCTTACAGTGTGTGCACATGTAACTGCCATGTCTTGTAGTGTATACATTTGTAATTGTCAAATCTTAAAGTGTATTCATGTGAAATTGCCATGTCATATAGTGTATGCGTGTGTAATTGCCATGTCTTATAGTGTAAGCATATGAAATTGACATTTCTTAATGTATGCATATGCAATTGCTGTCTTATAGTGTATACATGTGTAACTGATATGTCTTGTAGTGTATGCAGGTATAATTGTCGTGTTGTATAGTGTATGCATGTGTTATTACCATGTCTTACAGAATGCATGTGTAACTGCCATGTGTATGCATGTGTAACTGCCAGGTCTTATAGTGTATGCATCTGTCACATCTTATAGTGTATGGGTATGTAATTGCCATGTCTTATAGTGTATGCATCTGTCACATCTTATAGCGTATGCATATGTAATTGCCACGTCTTATAGACTATGCATCTGTCACATCTTATAGCATATGCGTATGTAATTGCCATGACTATGCATGTGCAATTGCCAATCAAAGCACAAGGTATTATACTATGAATAAAAACTGAAAAATCACTTTTATTCCAGTGGTACCAATTTTGTGGATGTCCATACTAACAATTTTGTTCAATGATCTTAAATAAGTCCAATACTTTTTAAGCATCATCACAGAATTCATATCATGGCAAAAAGGTTTACTCCATTCATCAACTCTTATGACATGACAAAGGCCAATTCTAAATACCCAAGTCCAATGGGTGCGTGCGTGTGGAAAAAGATCTTCAATGAACAATTAGTATGACTGTGTGGAAACCATTCATCTAGTTTCAGTCACAATGACCCTGATGTTTGACCTTTTGACCTCTACATCAAAAGGTCTCTGCTTTACCCCAACTGCATGCCATCTATTGAGTTTGGTCCCGGTCTGTGATTTTAGTGACAATGTCATTAGTCTACATACAATTAAAGCCGCAAGTCATCCAAAGTTTTATAAATACAGATAGTTTCAAACGAAAGTAACGTTGCAGAAACAAATGGTAATAAATGTATGGACAAATGGTTTAATGGATATTTAAGAAAATGTGCTTCCAATTTTATTGGGACATACAGAAACATAGTAAGAACTAAACCAAAAATTTCAAATGACCTCGACTTTGAATGAAAAAAAAACATGGTTTGGCAAATACCGAGTTGTAACAGTACTGCTCCTGACTCTACAGTCAAAGTTTAAAAGCTAATCCTCAGAGGCTTTGAAACTTGTGCCCATACAAAAAAATTCAACCCAAAACTTGACCAATATTTATAATGACTACGAGACTGAGTTTCAGCAAGTTCATAATCAAAGTTCTACAGTCCAAGAATGAAAGCAATCCCTCAAAATGGGTTATGAATTTGCATCCAAGCAGAATTTTTTAAAATCAAAACCTTAACCAATGTTGATCCTGCTACTGTTGAAGTGAGTGACCTGTCTCCCCAGTGCAAAAGCAGAAAAGACAAAAATTATACTGCATACACATAACATTCAATAATCTATTTTGTCAATTTTGACACCTAAGGATTTTATTCTGGCTTGCTGATTGCAGATTTTGATTTTAGCTGCACAACTGTATAAATAATGAGCAAACAGCCATACAAACCAGTTTGTTCAGGAATTATTTTTGTACAAGAGCATACAAATGACTTTTCAAGGAATAATGGTCTCAATCCAAACCTAAATGTACAAATTAGGACTTCCATCTGACCTCTGACCCTACCATCAATTTGTGGTTAACTGAATACGTAAGAGAAAAGAAATAACATACTGTCTGATAAGGATTTAATAAATTAAGTACTTTACTCTATGGATTAAAAATAACTGCTTCTTTAATTCATTTGATGGGGTCTTTTGAAGGTTTCAGATCCTGGATGTGGCACCCCAGATGAAAATAAAAGTGTGGATGTTTGTGATGGGTTCCATCTCCAATCTGTACTTATTATGTTATTCCATTTCTTACTATGATTAAGAAACAATCAAATCTGTTTAAAACAAGTTAGTCCCTAAAAATTTTCACATTATTGTAAAGTTCTAACTCAAGTTCATATTTTAGAAAAAGTAATGCTTTCTATCCTAATTTAAACATACTTCATGGCTCCCCAGCGAGGGTTCCATTAATGCTTTAAATGTTACAAAAGAAACAAGTGTCTGATACCGTGGTCATTTCCGGTATTTTTTCCTTTGTCCGGTTTACTTGTTGCTACAACTTTTTTGAAGTCTTCATCATCGCCTCTGTCTGTATTGAAGTTATCATTCATCTATAAATAGCAAATAAAAGTAAAGATAATCATATCTTACAAGCACACACAAAAGTAATTCACTCAGATGAGCTGATTCTCAAGTCCAAAGGGGAATTTTACCATGTGCTGCATGGGTTCGCATCTCAGGCTCAGCCAATGTGGGTCCATGAGAAACCTTGCAAGCTTCTCATGGGTCAGAAGTTCTTTCCGAGGTCTTTCTAAAATCTTCCTCCACCATTTATACTGGCCGCCATGTATAACCTATCTTGTGGTGAAAAACGGCATTATGTTGTTGTTGTTGTGGGGTTTTAACGCCATTTTTCACCACACAATAGGCTATGCATGGAGGCTGGTATTAATGGTGGAGGAAGAACCAGGGAAAACCACGGGAAGAACCACTGACCTATGAGAAGCTACTGGCAAGCTTTCTCACATACCCACATAGGCCGAATCCTAGACTCAAACCCACGCAGACAGAGGTGAGATGGCAGTGATCCGTAATGGAGAGCGCTTTAGACCACTCAACCACTCAATGGCCCCTGAAAAATGGCATTAAACCCTAAAACAACCAACATGTGTATGTATTATGTCGTTGCACTAATAATTATCAGAGGACTGTGAGAATGTCAGTGCAGAATACTCGGCACAGAACTGTGAGTTTCTATGTCCCCCAAATCCCAACCCCTGTGTACCCCCAAAGGAGTGGGGGTTTTTTTTGTTTACAAAATCTTCTAATTCACAAAATTATTTGTCCCTCTGAAGCTGTGTCCCTCAAAACTGATGAGCTGGGGAACACAATGTCCCTATTCCATAGGATCACAGGTGCAAAACTGGAATGGAAACCGGAAACAAGCTGTGAACAGGTAGGTACATCCCTTAATTATCTGTGAACTTAAAGAAATGGTTTTTATTGCTATGACAAGACCAAGTGAGTATCCATCTGCACAAGGGTGTTATAATTGAGCAGATTGGACTGGAGAAATTAGATCAAGGTCAGAGATAGTGGACGTTCCTGGAAACGAAACTGTTAGTTATCCTTTAAGTAGACTGAACACACATTGTCGATTATTCTGAGCATGAGAGTATGTTGTGACATCTTCAATAGTCTCAAGCAGCCTGCAATCAATCATTCCTCCATAAACAGACTGAAGGAGTCCACTGAAAAGAGATCAGCATGCGAGACAATAACACGCCTTCAGCTCCAAGGTTTAACCAGAAAGTGAGTCAAGACCCCAGCCAATATACCCACCTGTGCTGCCCCAGTGACCAGAGTTTCAGAGGTGGGGTGGGGAGGCTTAGGAGGTCACATAAAAACAGGGTAGTATCAACCAAATCCATGTCCCAAACACATAATCAAACTACAGTGACCAGTGACTGGTGTACGAAGCTCCATGACTAGTGGACAACCAGTGAACCAGCACCTGGTGACTGGTCATCAAACAAACACCTCTAAGGTGAAAAAGATCTGATGGATGGATGAACCCACATTAGATTTATCTTGAACTGCACTTCCAAAATGAATTTGTTGCAACAGTAAAGATCTATAGTAAAAAATTTCCCAATATCTTTGAAACTAAGGAAAATCAGGGAATAAACTCCCAGACTTATATAATCCACCCTTTCTACTGCACTTTTCATTAGCATGGAGTCCACCTCTTCCCACAGGCATACCGGTTCAGACTCGCGTAACAAAATCAGTGTTCTTTAGAAAGGGTAAAGGTTTTGAGAATCATAGATAAATGACCCTCCCTTACTTTAGAAAGTGCCTATGCATTGTCCAGGAAGTCCAACCAAGCTTCTGCCAAAAATTCTCAATCTGGCATGTAAAGGAACAATGGGAAGACGGAGATTTGACAGGAAAGGGTGTGGCTCCCTTGGGGTGATTGTCTCTCTTCTTACGGCAGGTGAGAGGGTCAAGAGTCTTCCTTCTTGGACACTTCCAGATACCAAGTCATGAGGAGGGCTGGAGGAAAGTGGTTCTAAGCTGGCAATCATTTTAGTTCTGTTTCCCTATTTAAAATGCCAAGAGTGGGACAGTTTGGGATACAAACAGTTCTTGGATTTTCCACAATGGAAATACCTCATCCATGTAAGCTTCACCAACTCCCTGTTGCAGAATTTTTTTTAGAACATATACATCAACCAAGTCCGATATATGTCATTGGCCCATGCGCTATTATGAATCGTCATTCTTTTCTGGATGACACAGAGTCAGCTCATGGAATACACAATGAAGAGACAAAATATTTACAAGTGACGGTTTTTTCTAAATACCAGGGTGAGAGATTAATAATTCTTTTAGTGAAATTATCCACAATCCATATCTGTATAAAAATTTGTATTGTTTGATAACTAATAATTTTTAATCGGTAATTAAATTAGCATTTTGCATGACAAGACACCCACCCCTCGTGCTCCTGTGTAAAAACGAGACATTGTGGTAGGAATATGTAATTATTAAGGGTTATCAAAATTTGTCCATTCATAGTTTACAAAAAAGTGTTTACAAGTTGATGGGGATTCCAATATTATTGTGATTATTGTTATTAATGCCATAACGTGATCACAACACAAGGTCTCCTAATGTTTAATTTTAGTACATCCCATGCAGACTGTATGTTCTTGTAGTTATAATTCACTTGTGGAATGCCATGAAAAAAACTACGACATTTTGGTTTTTTTAGTACAAATAAGTAGTAAAGAACACACAAAAACACAAGTCAATGCAACAAAATCAGTGACAGGTATGATATTTACTGATATTAAAACTTCATTTAAAGATGCACGACGTGTCGTTACAAAAATGGTGCTTATAGGACAATCTATATAAACAGCATAATAAAAGTTCTAACTATCCTAACACATATACATGTATATTTCTACCTGTATATCAAATGATCCCACAATACTGACAGATAGATAAGCAGACAGAGAGACTATTTATAAGCAAAAAACGATTGCTGACAAGATCCAAATAGATAAATAACGACTGACCTGTTTTCTCTCTTCTGCCTCTCTTCGACTCAACTCAAGAATGTTTTCCAGTTCTGTATCATCTTCGTCTGTAATTCCTGAAGTCTTTTCAGATAACTGGATGAAAAACAGATAAAAGGGAATGAATACTTTGGACTGAAGACATTTAAACAAGAGGCCCAAGATTAGATGGCAAGTATGACCAAACTCTGTTCTGAAATATGGTCCCAAAAGTGTTCACATGCTCAGCCAGTAAGATGCAGGATCACTTCATTGATCTGCATGGATCTTGCTTATAACTATACACAACTGATCCTGATGATATAAACTATCTATCAAGTTCAATCAAAATCCAAGTATGATATCAGCTATTTACCAAGTTCAATCAAAATCCAAGTATGATATAAGTTATTTACATCATTTAGTAACACCTCAGCACAGTGTTATATGGATGTATTATCATTTAGTAACACCTCAGCACAGTAATGGCTATACAGTTTAAAAATGTGAAATGACCTGCACAAACAAATGTTACTAAAATAAACCCTAAATGTTACTAAAACAGATCTACGCAAAAAGTACTTGAGAAAAAAAAGTAATGTTAAAATTCTGTAAAATGCATATAAGATGAAAGAATAAGATCACAGACCTAAATATTAAGTAATAATAAAAGATAATGATGTGTGTCTCAATGATTACCTAACTCACTGGAAATGATGATGATATAACTATGTTAATCAAACTCAAAAGAGAAATACAACCCCAGAACAGTGGGTGGGTGTGATTTGGATTTTCAACGTAGCTTTAACAATTTTTCGGTCATATCACTATGAAGTCAGCAGTATGCCAGTTTTTAGTGATATCTAGCATTGGGGCATCTTGCCAAAGACATGTAGCATGATGTCCCACCCAGTCACATTATCATGAGTGCCAGCCAACCAGTCCTAACACTAACCTCTTAATGCTGAGCGCTTAGCAAGGCAGTTGTTAGTGCCATTTTTATAAGTCTTTGGTATGACTTGGCAGGGGTTCGAACCTGCAACCTCCCACATCAAAGACAGATGCTCTAACTACTAGGTCAACGAAGCGGTCAAATGGTAACAAGCAGTTGTTGATGAATGGATGTCAAACAGCACACGATGAATGATGGACCAAGGGCCATGCAACAAGCTCAGCTGACTACTGATCAGGTGAGATAAATATAAACCTCAAGAAATTAAGAAATAGTGAAACTTGATGTACAGACATAAGATTGGAGAAATACAAGGATGCCTATAAGACACAACTTATGAGATGATTGATGTAATAAAAGCTCTAACTGATAAATAGCAAACATACATGTATATTTTTTATCCGTATATCAAACCATCAATCAATCCACAGACAGACACATATATAATCAAAACATGACTGATGACAATAGCCAAATTGATGAATAAAAACTGACCTGTTTTCTCTCTTCTGCTTCTCTTCGGCTCAGCTCGAGAACCTTTTCCAATTCTGAATCTTCATCTGTAATGATGTCTAAAGGCTTCTCAGATAACTGAATGAAAAGTAAATTAAGGGGAATGAATACCCTGAACTGAAGAAAACAACTTAAAACAAGAGACCCAAGTTGACCCAAGACCACTCTTATGACTGACATCTACACCTAAAAGCCAAATTCAAGGGTAACTGACAAAACAATAGCTATAATGAACAGTGGATCAGTAATTGTTTACAGATAATGTTTGCTGAACACAGGACCATGCCATTAGCTAATTTGGTCTTGTGGTATAGTAAACTAAACTACAAAACCTGAACCCAACAATATGGTACAGTTGAAGAAATCTTGATTCAAGACGTAATGGCAAAACTGTAATTTATAAACTACAGTTTAATTTTCAAACCTCCTCTTTATGGGATAGTACTTATTATATTATGAGAATACAGTAACACTTATTAGAGTGAAGTCAAATTCAACCTTTAATACATAAAACTTTCACTACTACAATTATATATCTTCAGAAATTAGTTTTTCTTATGCCAATGATTACATAGTTCACCTCTACAAAGTTTAACGTAGTCTCCAGTAGTCATAGTAAATATTAATTATCAGGCAGAAATTTCAGATCAAAGTGATCTTGGCAACAAAATACTGGTACCATTTCAAGTTTGTTTCCTTATATTTTGTTCTTTCATTCCTGATATTTTAGAATGTTAACTTACAATCTGAACTATACAGCCAGTATTGTAGTGTCATGCCAGACAATCGCATACATACAATCGGAACTATACAGCCAGTACTGAGGTGTCCTGCCAATCAATCGTGTACATACACACATACATCTAAGGTTACAGGGCATAATAAAAGACACAAAAAAGCAAGAGAAAAAAAAATTGGGTTCCATTATATCAAAGTACAATGATCTCCCTGGGATGAAACAGGATCAATCTGCGAGAAAAGTTCAGCTATAGTTAAACTATTCAGTTTTTAATCAGCCTCCAATATGACCAATCAATATGTAGTACTTGTTTTGCTCCAAAATCAATACTATAAGATCCTCAGTACATCAAAATTTTGTATGGACCCTTAATTTTCAGATGGCCCATTGCTTTCTATAATTTTACACTGGAAATTGGTCCATTTGAACTATCAAAATGATATAGTGGTTTCCTTATGGAAATGACTTAAAGATGAGGACAAAAATAAGTTCATATAAACCATGGAATAACAGTCATAAACCATGGAATAACTGTCATAACAGTCTCATATAGACCATGGAATAACATTCATAACAGTCTCATATAAACCATGGAATAACAGTCATAAACCATGGAATAACAGTTACAAACCATGGAATAACAGTCATAACAGTCTCATATAAACCATGGAATAACAGTCACAAACCACGGAATAACAGTCATATCAGTCTCATATAAACTATGGAATAACATGCATAACAGTCTCATATAAACCATGGAATAACAGTCATAAGTCTTTCTGGGTTTTTATTGGGGTTTTTTAAATATTGTTCTTAAAATCTGCTTTAAGTTATTATGAGTCACACATTACTAGGTGAAAGTCAAAGCTGTGAGTGTCCCTTTATTCAGTCCACATATCTAATTCCTAAGCTCAATAACATGTACAGATACGCATGCCTAACAAATTACATTTGACATGTCTAAACTGACTACATTTATTTATAAAGTTAACATGCTTCTCAGGATGGACAGACAGGACCAGATCAAGACACACACACACACACATTTTAGCCCACAATTAGTTTTCTGCTGAGATGGTGCACATGGTCAGTTGCATTATAAAGTTGTTGTTGTTGTTGTTGTTGTTGTAGGGCATAATGCCATTTTTCAGCACACGATAGGCTATACATGGTGGCCAGTATTAATGGTGGAGGAAGAACCCAGGAAAACCCCAGAAAGAACCACCGACCCACGAGAAGCTACTGGCAAGCTTTCTCACATATCCACCATTATAAAGTACCGCCATCACAATAACAATGATCTAGCAGTGATGCAAATGCAATCTACTATTATGAAAAATCTGATTTCTTGTGCGTAATTCAAGATGAAATCTAACGAGCTGCTCAGGGGAATGGGGATGGGGGTGGTTTTTGGTGTTTTACACCACCACAGCACCTTAATGTTATATGACTCACGAAAAGTGCTATGAGCAGATACCATGGCAACCAATATGGAGCACACCCGATGCCAGAATCTGAATCTGCACTCTTGGCTGTAAGTCCAAGACATCAATTACTCAATTACTCAAGCAACACAGCTTTACAGTTATGGGGGGAAAGAAAGTGGGATCCAATCAAGATCGTCACAAACTAATTCAAAGAAATAATGGAACAAAGCTTAGATAACCTCAAGTCAAAGAAAGTACAGCCTTAAAAATAATTTTTTTATAAAAATGAATGGCTTTTGAGAATCGTGGATTACCTTGGGAATCTTGTTCAATGTTCCGTCTTTCACAGCATGCTCAAGAGTCAGCTTCTTGCTTGGGCTATGTTTACTCTCCTCATCACTGTCTAGAGAAGATCTTATTCTCTTGAATTTAAACCTAAGCACAAGAAAGAATATTAGGAATAATGCAGCTTGTTTACTTTAAACAATGACCCCTGTTTACTTCAAACAATTACCCTTGTTTACTTTAAAATCTGACCCGTTTAATTCAAGTAATGATACCTGTTTACTTCAAACAATGACCCCTGTTTACTTCAAAGGATGACCCCTGCTGTTTCAAAGAATTTTCTTAAGAGTCTTATCAGCAAAATTTTGTACTGGGAAATCTAGACAACTGTTATAATTAAAGAATCATATAAAGTTAACATTAAATATCAGAGTGTTTAAATCTAGATCTTCGAGTACAGCTGAAATCACAAAATCAAATGAACAGCTAAGAACAAAAATTCAAATGTTAATGTTTAAGTAAAGCTGAAATCACAAAATTAAATGCCAATGTTTGAGTACAGATGATCTCACAAAATCAAATGCTGATGTTGACAAAAAAATCAAATGTGTTAAATCAGCTAAGACTGTTCTGTTCATTTAAGTCGTTGTTGTTGTTGTAGGGTTTAACGCCATTTTTCAGCACAAGATAGGCTATACATGGCGGCCAGTATAATTGGTGGAGGAAGAACCCTGGAAAACCCAGAGAAGAACCACCGACCCACGAGAAGCTACTGGCAGGCTTTCTCACGTACCAACGTTAGCCGAGGTTGAGACTCGAACTCACGCAGACATGTTCATTTAAGAACAAATCATCAAAACTTTATAATGATAATACTGTAATATATCAACAGACTAAAATACTGTCTTTCCAATGATAATGATGCAACCTATCAATAGACTACAATACTGTCTTTAAAATGATAATGATGCAATCTATCAATAGACTACAATACTGTCTTTATAATGATAATACTGCAATATCTCAATCAACTACAATAATGTCTTTACAAATATTCTGATAGAAATCAACAAATTGAACTCATGATCAGACTCAATTACGTGATTGTTTCGGACGTCAAGTGATGGCAGAAAATTCCCGGGTTTTTCCCCGACTTTCATCAATATTTGCGAAATTCAAGGACTTTTCATGGTCAATAAAAAATTGTCATTTCTCCCAACTTTTTCCCAATATCCCGGTAGCGTGGGAACCCTGAATGATAATACTGCAATATATCAATAGTCTACAATACCATCTTTACAATAATAATACTGCAATATATCAAGACTACAATACTGTGCTTGCAGTAATAATAACACAAATATATAAACAGAGTACAATCTTGTCTTTACAATGATAATATAACAATAAATCAATAGACTACATCTCGATGTGCTGATAGATGTACAGAGTAACACCCATGTGATAATTCTTCCAAAAGTCTGAACCAATGAAGTACAAAGCAAACTGCTTCACACAGCCTCAAACAAATTCTATGGCCTTCCTTTGTATCTTAAGTGCAGGTCATCCACAAAGTTTGATAAGGAATGTACACTAGAACAAAGATATTCTTCAAAATCCATTTTTCTTTAGGTCACAACAGCCATAACATGACTTCTGGACCCTCAAAATCAAAAATGCTTTTTCCATAGTTTAAATAAAAGCTCTACATAAATTCTGGTACAAACTTGTAACTTAATTCTTAAGTTGCTAAGCAAAAATCCTTTTTCTTCTCTCAGTCAGTGACCTCATCCTTTGTCCTTCTGATCCCAAAGTCAATTACTCCTTTCCCAAGCCCATCCACAAAGTTTGGTCCAGTGCGTGATGTAATAACTAATGTTACAGTCCAGAAATCATTTTTCTTTGTTCATTCACACTGATCTTTGATTTTTCACCTTTTGACCCCAAAACTGCTAGACTTCTTTCTTACACAAGCAAACAAAATGTCCAGCTATGCGATGTAGAACTAATGTCAACAGATGTCTTCCTAGTCTCAAACACAAGCCATGTAAAATATCTGTCCCTGGTCAAATACAGAGAACTAAAGATACTTTGCAGAAACAATTATTTTAGTCATTGTGACCTTGAACTCTGACCTATCACCTCCAAAATATATAGTTGTCTTTACTGTCTCACATGTGAGCCACCTACAAAGCTTTGTCACAGCTTGTGGCATAGGACTTGAATTCTTTTGTGGAAGCCGTTTTCCACTCAAGTACTCTGACCTTGACCTTTTAAGTGTTTTACCCCAAAATCATTGTCTTCCTTGCATCAAATGTAAGCCATCAACATGTTTGGAATACATACTGAGTATTATTTTGGGGAAAATGTGTCCTGCTTTCAGACTATGTGATCTTGACCTTGATCTTTGGTACCAAAATCGGTTTCTTCCTTGGCCCAAATACAATATACTTTAATGTTGGTAGATGGTGGAGAACTGAAATCACTATGTTCGGATGCTATCAAATTATGTTTATTTATTTCAGAGCAAGTTATTAAATGTTCTATTTTTAGTAACAGCTGCCCTACTTAACAGTGGATCAACTTCATCTTAGAAAATCTGAAAACCCATTATACCAGGTTGCTTTCTTTCAAATTTGGTCAAATTCTAATGAGTAGTTTTGAGATTATCATTTAAAGTTCTGGGTTTTATTTGTTTTAGCAAACATAGCCATGATTGACAGCGGATTGGCATCATTTGTACATACCTGAGAGGCCTTTATGTGAAGAATCTTCCTGCCAAGATTGAATGAAATTGGTCAAGTAGTTGTTGAGTTGAAAACAGCAGCTGCCGCTGAAGCGTGTTGGACGATGCATTACAATAACTGATTACAACACACTGGGTCATACCATAAGCTCAACTGGCCTAATGGCCAGATGTGCTTATAAACAAGCATAAATCTAAGATGATCCCATTATTTTCGGACCATCTGACAGGGGCAGATCTTAAATTTGATTTACCCTGAGGTCTGGTAATCCAATTTTCTCCTTGCTGTATCGTCTGTTCTGTTTTCAAAGAAACTGCATGACTTCAAAGGGCTGAAGAAGAAAAATGCAAAGAAGTGTGCAAATTAACCAACAGAGAAACAAGAAGCCTCATTCTGCCTGAGATTGATCACCTGCCTGGTCTCTGCCGAATAGCCAAACACAAGACTAGTTGGACAACAAATCTGGATAAATAGGATGCTTCCTGTTGAATTTTTTCCCACTGCTGTTGATTGCATGTTATTGAAAGAGTTGCTGCAAGGTTTCTCTGGTTTTTGTTCCTCCATATTTGATGGAAAAACTGCATTTTGTCCAATATTGAAAGTTTCTTATGTCACGATTCTTTGTGTCAATGTTAATCAAATTCCATTCAGTTGTATATTTAGATATAATCATACAACCATTCTTTTTACTTTGAGTAATGATAGCCATATTTAATGGCAAAACAGCACAGTTTGTATAAATCTGGAATGTGAGTAAGACAACACTTTCTCTCATATCTCATACAGTCCATTATAGCAGTTTCAAGAAGTCAATAAAGGTTTTTCTATTTTTAGTAACAGCTGCCATACTTTACAACTGTATCATTTATACAAATTGAAAGCCCTTCTGTAAAAACATGTAGTCATTTCTGTTGAGTGTTCTTTCTTTTTAAGAAGTTGCTGAAACGATTTTTTCACAAATGTTTGGTATTGGCAGCCATATCAGATGGCAGATTGATTATCATATGCACAAATCTGAGAGTGCTTTACAGCATGATGCTTCCTACAAAGTAGTTAAATTCTGTTGAACAGTTTTTCATAAGTCATTTAATTGTTTTCCTATCTTTTACCACGGTGGCCATATTGGATGGCAGTCTGGCATCTTTTGCAAAATATTAAGACCCTTCTATGCCAGGATCAAATTTGGTCTAAATCTGTCTTATGATTTTTCTGAAGAATAAGTTGCAAGGTTCTTCTATAACTGCTGATTGGCATCATTTGTTCAAATCTGAAACACCTCAACATTCAAATGCTTTCTGTCAAATTTGGTCTAATTCTATTGAGAAGTTTTTCTGAAGAAGTTTATTTTTTGTTCTTAGTAATGGCAAAGTGGTATCATTTGAACAATCTTTGTGCCATGATGCTTTAGTCAAATTTGGTCAAATTCTAGTAAACATATTTAGGGAAGTCAAATTTGTATCATTTGTAACAAAGTTTAAAGAGACCTCATGCCAGGGGTGTGTGTGTGTGTGTGTGTGTGTGTGTGTGATCTGGATTTTTAGCGTAGCTTTAAAAAAATTTCAGTCATATCGCTACGATGTCTGCAGTGTGATAGTTAATAGTGATGTCCAGTACTGGGGCATCATGCCGCAATCACATTATCCTGACAGCAGGCCGACCAGTCCTAAAACTAACCTCTTAATGCTAAGCGCCAAGCGAGGCAGCTGTAAGTACCATTTTTGTAAATCTTTGGTATGACTCGTCCAGGGATCGAACCCATGCCCTCTCACATCTGAAGCAGATGCTCAAACCACTAGGCCACCGGAAAGGTCCTCATGCCAGGATGCACAAAATCTATCCAACAGTTCTAGAAAAGTCACAAAGGTTTAAACAATGGCCATATTTGATAAAAAATTAACATCAGTTGTATAAATCTGAAAGCTGTCTCTGCCAAAATTTGGTCTATTTTAAGCAACAGCAACAATATCTGCTCCAATTCTGTAAAGCTGATTTTGAGAAGTTGTCAAGATTTTTATATTTTTAGTAACCATGACCACATCTGATGATCATTTGCATAAATCTGGAAGGACGCATGTCAGGATGTTATCAAATTCAATAAAAATACAAGTCAGTGGTTATGAAGAGGTTGTTTACAGGGGTTTTAATTTGTAGTAATAGTGGCCAAAACTTTAAAGGCTTTTATGCCAGTATACTCTGTGCCAAGTCAGATTAAAATTGGTGCAAGGTCATACCATAAGCTCAAGTGGTCTTACAACAAAGTGCACTGAAATGTTGAGAAGTACCTTTGTCCATTTCATATGTTTGCAACAACTTAGCTAAAAAAGGACTAACTAGACATCATAATAAGTCTTCGTTAAAATGTGACTATTCATTCAGGATAAGTAGCAATAACAAGATTTTAGGATGGCTCCTCTGCTTGCCATACTGGATATCATACTGGCACCATTTTCATTTGGGACCAACTACACATCACACAGGTCTTCTGGTGAAAACCCCATGTCAATATGATTTTCTGAGCAGCAATAACAGTTGTATGGATCGGCAGCATGTTTATTAAGGAACATCAAGAGTCTTGTAGAGAAAACTCCACTTTGATACATCCATCCATTTGCGATAAGATTTTCATGAAGGCCAATGAGTTTCTTTTTGCTCTGCTCTGTAAGACCCTACTGAAAACAAAATCTTTTAAAGATGTTACCTGTAGTTGTATAATCATTAATCTTAAGATTTTTTTCTTGAGCTTAATCTGTCCCTTATGTGTATGAATACTGTACTTGAATATGTGTATGAATACTGTACTTGAATATGTGTACTTGAATATATGTATGAATAATGTACTTGAATATGTGTATGAATACTGTACTTGGGAATCCCCTTTTACAGTCTGCTGACGGGTCATATATACACATCTAGCTTTGCCAGCTGGAACAAGTTCAAAAACTGTTCTTTATGGTTCTTGTGTATGATTTTTCACAGCTGACATGTATTATCTTTTGGATACTTTTGTTTCAAAATAAGATTTTTTGCCAACATAAGCCAGTGTTCCCTTTACCCTCATTTGTGCTTCAGAGACCTCCAAATTTTTAATCTGACCCCCAGTTCTGATACCAACATTTGGTTTTTACTTAGTCTGACCCCCTAGTTTTGACACCAAGGAGTTTTGACTCTCAGTCTTGTACCCCTAGGGGATACACTGATAAGCTCTGCCAAAGTTTAACTTTCTTGAATTAGCCCTTTACTGACTACTTTGTAAGATTTACTATTCCATAATGATGTAATAGGATTCAAGTCCATTAATGTTTTAGTCTACCTGTTCAGACAAAAGTATTTTAACCAAATAAATATCTTTACTTCTTAATTTCATTTTTAGATATTTATTCTCATGTATAAGATTTATATGAACCTAGGGCTATATCGTTTTGTAGCACATAATCAAGCTGGGCTCAACTGCGATAAGAAACAAATTGCACTTTACGTCTAAATGGTCTGAAATTTAATTTGGCATTTGGCTTGTTTGTTTGCCTTTTCTACTTTTAATTTCTAAGTACCACTGAAATAAGGCTTTACCAGCATACAGTCTGTCTGAAATAAGGCTTTACCAGCATACCGTCCGTTTTAATTTCAAAGTACCACTGAAATGAGGCTTTACCAGCATAACGTCTGTTTCTGTCTAAAACGAGGCTTTACCAGTATACTGTCTGTTTCTGTCTGAAATGAGGCTTTACCAGCATACCGTTTGTTTCTGTCTATCCAGCATGTACATCAGACTCCTATTTAACACCATTTTCGAGTATATAATAATTCACTGTTATTCCCATTAACACCTTCCCTGCTTCAATAATCTGACACTACTTACCAACTTTAAAAATAAACTGCCTTCATCACCATGATTAACCAGCATTTGCCGAACAAGAATCTCATGATGCAAAGTCCAAAACTATGACAGAATGCTTGCTTCAGGGCCCGATGTGCCAATCAAAACTAAGACAGAATGCTTGTTATGGGGCCCAATGTGCCATTCAAACTATGACAGAATGCTTGTTATGAGGCCCATTGTGACAAACTATGACAAAATGCTTGTTACGAGGTACAATATGCCAATCCAACTATGACAGAATGCTTGTTACAGGGCCCAATGTGCCAATCAAATTTAATTTCACCATTCATAGCAAGCCGAAGAAACCAGATGTGAAAACAATTACAAAATAAAAGAACCTAAAATATTTTTACCATAACGACTTAAGTTGCAAAAAGCAATTTAAGGGCAAACAGTCGAATTAAGCTGTATACTGTGCCGAGTACATTTTCTATGCGTGAAATGAAACTAATTTGAAGGTGATGTGATTTTGATTTTTAACATAGCTTTAACAATTTTTCAGTCATATCGCTACGATGTCTGCAATGTGGCAGTTTATAGTGATGTCTAGCACTGGGGCATCATGCCGCAGACATGTAGCATGATGTCCCACCCAGTCACATTATCCTGACACCAGGCCGACCAGTCCTAACACTAACCTCTTAATGCTGAACGCCAAGCGAGGCAGCTGTTAGTACCATTTTTTAAGTCTCTGGTATGACTCGGCCGGGGATCGAACCCACGACCTCCCGCATCCGAGGCAGACGCTCTAACCACTAGGCCACCGGAGCGGTGAGACATCCAGGAAAACTAATTTGAAGGAGTAATCTCAGCAATTCCAAATTTAGGAATATTTCTCATGCATCACCACTTTCGAAGTGTGCGAATTTGTACGAATTTTGCGCAAATTGCTTATCTCTGTTAATATGCACAATGTTTTGCTCATTATGCTTAAGATATAAATAAATCCTGTTACCAAGATTAACAGATACTAGATGAGAATAATGGTCTCTAGTTCCAGACAGGTAACAAGTTCATCTAATCAAAAATGCAAGATACTATGGCCTGTACTTGATGTCTGATCAAATCAAATAAAAATATATAGCATAAAAAAGATCTGCAACAAGATCAGCCAATCAGATGCAAGATGACCTCATTAATATGCATGGCCCCTTCTATCGTGTCAAGTGAGAATATTGTCCTTGTTTGATTAACATTTTTTGGTGTCGTTAAGTCGATCCCTTTTGTCGAATGGAAAACACTAACCATGACAACAGTTGTCAAATAAGGAAATTGAAAAACAAAATGTACTCGATAGTTATTTTATAGGTGAAAAAATGTGTATTTTTTTTTTAAACCAACAAACTAATACCACGAAACCACATATTTTAATAGTTGTGAGTGATTTTGGCACATCTTTTTGGGGGGCCCCGAGTGGCCGAGTGGTCTAAAGCATTACGGATCACTGCTATCTCACCTCTGTCTGTGTTGGTTCGAGTCTCGGATTCGGCTAATGTGGGTATGTGAGAAAGCTTGCCAGTAGCTTCTCGTAAGTCGGTGGTTCTTTCTGGGGTTTTCCAGGTTCTTCCTCCACCATTAATACTGGCCGCCATGTATAGCCTATCGTGTGCTGAAAAATGCCGTTAAACCCTACAACAACAACAATCACTTGTTAAATGAAAAATTACATGTATGGGATTAAAATAAAGAGCATTCATTTATTGACTGTGTCAGCCCCTAGTTAGCTTGGGTGGGTGGGTGTTTATTTGACTGAAAAATTTGAAGGGAAAAATAAACAACAGGTTCATATGTGATTGGACAAGTGGTTTGGTAATCTTGTTCTACATTTGCTATTAAAAGACACTACTTTTGGGCACTGCTATATTAGCCAATAATACTCCATCTACACCAACTGTTTGATCCAAGGCCATTGTTGCTATGATATATTGATGTTTCAAGCTATCAGTGAAAGTCCAAAGGAAAATAAATCTCAATAACCAGAAATATATGTTCACTGAACATGAACAATCCACCAGAACCTGAAAAGGACAGTTGGACAAACAAGTGATGCCTATCATGATGGTTCAAAAAAGGAAAAAGTGGATGGAGAAGAAAAAAGAGGGAGAGAGAGAAAAAAAGTCATGTTTTCTCACATTATGGCTTACCTTGCATGAACTAGCTGCAGCTGTGGAGGTAGGGGTGGTATGGTCAACTCTTCACAGTGAGGCTTTAACGTCAAGTATATCGGGATACCAATGCTCTGTCCCCGTTTCATGTTTTGCGATATTTGGGAGTTATAGCTGTATCTCTTCAGGTGCAGAATAAACACTCTATAAAAGTTTTCAAATAACATAAGGTTTATCTTAATTGATAAAGTAAGTCGCTGATATATTAAAAGTGATAACGGTCATGTAGGCATTCAGAACTAATTATTTCAGTAACTTGGATACTCATAGATCCATATTTGTTTGGAAGGTCACAATTTACATGCCCCAAGAAGTACATACAGCAAAATCAATGTTAAATTACCTGGATATTTTGAACATGCTCAACCTAAAGTTGTAATCTAGTAGAACAAACAGCACTGAATGTCACCTGCTGTAATGTCACAATGAAATCAGCATGTGTTAAAAACTAATTCCCATTACCATGTTTTTTGTTGTGATAGGCATGACGTCTCCTCTTGGCCCAGTTTAAAACCTGTCATTGTAAAAATCAATATCTTTTGTCTGAAACTATTTTGATGACATTTAAGCTGCTAAGTATTCAACAATCTGGATAAACTATGATTTAACTATTTTCAGGGTTAGAAGTGAAACCAAATTTTAAAATATGGGGTTTTTTTTACCAAGGTTTTACAGTTTTCATGAGGTTCAAGACACAAAGCAATTAAAAGCTTACACTCCATCGTGAGCATAACATTTATTAAAAATGTAATAAAGTATGCTTTCGATTTTTTTTCTAAATATTTCCAAACAAAATGAAACTAATGAAAAAGTCAAAATTAATAAATAATTAAAAAACAAATATACAAATACTTAAAAGTTTTTTAAGAAATTTCCACTAAAATGACTTTCTGCAATCCATTAAAGAAATGTAAACATTTAGCTAATGTCATATTTAAGCCTGCAGTTTTATACACAGTTAATACACAATACACTGTACACTATTGACAATATCCTATCTCAGGCCCAATACATTTTCTTTATATGGAATTTTCAAGTGCCAAAAGCTTCTGCCTTTCAAGAGCCCTGTATTCCTCTACTTTATGCCTCACATACTTTCTACTTGCATTGCACAGAAGAAAATGTCACTGTCCCTTTCCAACCATCATGCACACTCTAGTACTGAAAGTCAACTTAGGTGGAAACAACATTTATTATTGCTACTAGCTATGCTCAATGTATTTTGACCAATTTTAAGGAATAATATTACTATGTTTGGATTTACCAGGCCTTGTTATTACATATTCATAGGGTGTGGCGTAAAAAATCACTTATCCGGTCAATACCCTGGAATAAGTTGCACATCGGCTCAAATCACTATTCTTTCCGCAGTACATTCAATTATCAAATTTGACATTCTACATCTATAAATTATTCTTTTTGTTTATTTGAAGAAACAATAGCATAACATTTTTCAGTTTTACAACCAAAAAAAATATATAAAAGAAGCAAGTAAGTGTCCACTGAAGCACCCAATGATTATCAAACTGCTTTAAAGCCATCATCGCCCATCTTCCATTTTATATTTCCACCTGAATGAAGCAATGAAACTGGATGTCACAAAGTTATAGTGACATACCATAAGCCTGATTATTTGTTCCAACTCAACCTTACTTCCCACCCTTGCTATCTCTTTAACTATGACAAATTACAAGGTCACAAACTAACATTATATCAAGCAGGTATGATTGCACAATGATAAACGTTACTGGTTAGCTTGTGTGAGCATCAACTGACAGCATCACAATAAGTACATATAAATAAAAAGTATATTCAGCAATATCACACTTTCATATTTAGGGTTGTTCCATTTAAATATATATGGTACCCAGGGAAGGCAGTTACTTTAAAAAATATATGCCAGGGTCCTTTCATTTCACAGAGCTCATATTAAAATGATTACAAAATTCTAAACTGCATCTATAGGTGAGTAGCCCACTTTAAAAGTGCCTTTCCTGGGTCCCTTATTTGTTTTAATAGAACAGCCCATAACAATGTATCCATTGCATTTAAATCCAATTTTTTTATTCAATGCATTGATTTGTGCAGTTATTTAAGATTATCCTATGACAAAGACAGTGAAATTAACAATGAGTGAATTATAGTATTATTAATGATGCAGGATTATTTCCAATGGCCCTATCCTGAAATTCAGTTACTCATGGACAATTTGTGAAGTAATAAAAATGCAACAAGGTTATCATGAACATAACAGTCTACTATCCAGGTAATAGACACACTAAATATAATGTTCAGAAACCATTATTTTCTAATAAGGGCCACTGACATTTAGACCCCAGAATCTATAGGCTTCTTTTCTATCCCAAGGTTTAAGTCATCCACATCCACAAAGTAAAGTCAAGGAACTTGTTCAAAAACAAAAGTAATTCTGTAAAATGCATTTTTCTTTGATACCCAATAACTCTGACCATTGATATTTTGACCCCAAAATCAAAAGGGCTCTAAAAATGCAAGCCCTACACAAACTTTAAAGTACATAATCAAGTACTAAAGCTATGCAAACAAAAAATGTCTTCTCTGGCCAGTGTCCTTGACCTGACCATTGATCTTTTGATTGCAAATCAATAGGCATCATGGTTACCCATGAGTTAGTCAATCATCCACCCACTTTTACTAAGGTACATTGTCAATAAGTGACATTTTTGTGCAGAAATCATTTTTTCTTCCTGTCACAATATCTAACCTTTGACCCTCAATCGACAGGTTTCTTTCTTACCCCAAATGCATGTCATCCCCACTGTTTGTAATGTAAAACAAATGTTACAGTGCAGAGCAGTGAGCTGACCTTTGACATTTTGAGCCAGAAATTAACAGGGTTTTTCCTTACCCCAAGTGCAAGCAATCCACAAAGTCTGGTTCAGGTCTAAACATTAATGCGCAGAAAATATTTTGACATTCGATATTTTCAGCCCAAAACTAAGAGGGTTCTTCTGTACCCCAAGTGAAAACAGCCAAAAATGTTGGCAAGTGTAGGAGAACTTGAGCTACTGTGCATGAACCATGTCTTTTTTCAGTCAGTGACCTTGACATATCACCTTTCAACCCAAAAAAATTATAGGGAACTTCCCTACCCCAAGACTGTTGTTGTTGTAGGGTTTAATGCCATTTTTCAGCACATGATAGGCTATACATGGCGGCCAGTAATAATGGTTGAGGAAGAACCCCGGAAAACCCCGGAAAGAACCACCAACCCATGAGAAGCTACTGGCAAGCTTTGTCACTAACCCACACTGGCCGAATCCAAGACTCTAACCCACACAGACAGAGGTGAGATGGCAGTGATCTGTAACGGAGAGCGCTTTAGACCACTCGGCCACTAGGGGCCCCACCCCAAGATTGAGTCATATGCAAGGTTTGATATTGTAGATGAGCCAACTCAAGTTGTTATGCAGAAATGTGTGTGTATATGATGGTTTTTTAACATAGCTTCAACTATTTTTCAGTCCTATCGCTATGTCTGCAGTTTGAGAGTTTATAGTTATGTCTAGTACTGGGGCATAGTGCTGCAGACATGTAAGATAATGTCCCACCTAGTCACATCCTGACACCAGGCCAACCAGTCCTAGCACTAATCTCTTAATGCTGAGCACCACAAGAGTTATCTGCTAGTACCATTTTTATAAGTATCTGGTATGACAGCCGGGGTTCGAACCTGCGACCTCCCACATCCAAGGTGGATGCTCTAACCACTAGGCCACCAGAGCAGTCTATTGTGCAGAAATGAAATCAGTAACAAACTGACCGACTGATGGACAACATCAGAACACTCTGCCTTATAGCAGGCAAATAACAAATACAAAACTACAACATACCTTGGCAACCTGACAAACTTATGGGCTACTTCAGACTTTGTGTGTCCACATTTCTCACATGTGTATTCAATACACTCTTTTCTAAAGAATTTATCCAAAGCCTGCTGTAGGTTTGGGGGATGCTGAGGGTCTCTGTAACAACAAATTAAAATGCATGAAATTACAACAAAAGAATCGCAGAATGTGGCATCTTGCCTAACAATGTCATCATATAAGTTTTGCAGACAACACACAACACTTTATATTATATCAGGTATAGACTTGAGACAAGCAATAAAATAAAATCAAAGTTTAAAACAGCAACAGCAACTGATGTAGAAATATATAAACTACTGAAAAAATTGTAAGAAAAAATCTCAGCCACACATGCCAACCCCACCCAAGAGGTACAAGCATAACTGCTGCTATTATAAGTGGCAAAAAAAGTAATTTGGGCATAAAAAGTGTAATCTAGATATTACATGCCAGAATTCAGCAGCTGGTCAAAATTCTTGTCACAAAGGGCAAAATCCATATGGATTAGAACCAGAATACAGACACAAAATATAATGAAAAATTATTTACATTCAGCACTCACTTCAACTAGTCTACATGTGCAACTTTTGCTGAATGATCATTAACTGGAATTCTGGTTGAGTGTTCAGAGTGCTTATTAAATTACTTGCAAATTCTTCTTTTAATGTTTGCAAAGTGGTGTTGATTTTTCACTTTCTGATCTGACATGTTTTGAAGTTTGAAAAAATCTATGTACTCTAACATTTTCAGTCATATAACATCCACAAGTCACACTGTAAAGCATTTCAAATAACATCCAGCACCATTTTCTGTACAAATTTATACTGGTTCACTACCTAACTAGCTTATCAATAAAATGAATCTGTTATGCAAAGTGCACTTTTGAAGAAACCTGTCTATTTTCTTGGAAATGGGGTCAAATACAGTTGCAATAAATAGCAAATAAGGAAAGTCTTATACTATTCCTATCCAGCAGTAACCTTTTAGAGAATATTCTCAAAGTCATAATAGTGGAATTAAACAGATAATAATAAAATGAAAAAAACAATTTTTATTGCTTTACTTTAAATTTTAATGTAGCAAAAAGCATAGTCCATGTGTAGTCTCGCTGAAAATGTAATTTGCTGAGAGAAAAAAAGTAAAGATTATGCCAAAAGCATTAATGGTTGGCATGTACGCAAAGCACTGAAAAAAGACAAATACTGCCGATGAAATCCTACAGATGTTTGACCAAGTTTGCTCATATGAGAAAGTCATGTGGGATACATAAATGAACTCAGTGACACTATAGAGTAGATAACATTGTTGTCCTCAAGACATCATGATTTATAACATTTGCATTACTAAAATAAAAAACACATTTCAGCTGAAAGAATATAAATTCTGGTTTAAAATTTAAAATAAAGTTTTCAGTTGTAAACCGTACTTCTGAAGCTCCCTCCAATAACACAACAGCTACTTCTGTAATGATAATCTCACATCTATATTTATCTGTTTAGAAACCAGAGCAGAACAATCCATCAGATGCATTGGTATTGGATAAGGAAATCCCACCTTCTGTAGCGAAGAATGATGCAAAGTTCCTGCCAGCAAATTCTGACTCTTGCCTTGGATTCTCCTACATTTGATGGATTCAAATAATCTCACCTTTCACAGGCAAGAAAATAATCAAGTAACCCTTTCTTTACCACATACACAGAAACGTAATAGTCAAAACTCTCCATAAATGAAAATCTGAACCTGCCTTTCAAAATATGTAGATCAGATATGGCCCATGAAAAGAGGTCAAAAGTGACTGTCACAACCCTGGTAACAGCTTTCTTGATGCTGATAACTGCAATCAAACCAATGCTTCAGAATTCCTGATATACACTTGTGGCACTGCGATAACTTGGGTTAAAAGAACAAGTTTGACAACCCAAAACAAGATATATGTCTACTAAATAATAAAACTGGACCACAAACAGCTTTATGAAAAGAAAAAAGTGGACAAATGTATGCCAGGGGTCAAGGGGATCATAGGTCCAGGGCAAAATAATTGTTGGACATCTGTGAGAAATTCATTGTATAAAAAAAAAAAAAAAAACATACCTCAGCATTTGCTATCCTATCACACATTGGATTAATATGTAGGAATGGAACAGTTGCCAGAGGTAATGGTTCATCACTTAATTGTTTAAACAACTTGTCAATAATGTAGTGTCAGCATTTATTTTATAAGTGACATTTTGTTGATCTGACATCATCATCTAGAGCCATGTTTGCTGTGATTTATTTGCTTTGTACACAAACTAAATAACGCCTAAGTAAGTCACACTTTAACCGATACCAGTTCATCTGAACCCATCACCAATTCTACACAATTTTCAAACCATTTGAAGGAAAATTTATTCTTAAATTACCTTCACTGTATATTCACTGCAGCTGCCATCTTTTCTGCTTCTTTGTTTTTCTCCCAAAGACAAATACAAAGCGTTGCTTGATTTGTGGAATGTTACTAAACACACTTGGTGAATAATTGCAACCAGATATTTCAGTCTTTTTTGGCCAGGTAATAAACTGACAGATGATTATGTCATTGTCTTCTTTGTGGATCAATGACCTATACTGAAAACTTTCTCCTAAAATTTTTGCTGATCTCAAAAATGACCCTAAGGATGAATAAATATGCTGAGAATTCACAACCCTAATAAAATGTCAAATGATAGAAATCAAACAAGAATATAAATTTCAAGTCCTTTGCACTTTACATTTTTGTCCAAATTACTCTGACATGTTAATAAAATGTTGGCACACCAGTAACTATTTCAATTCTCATTAGTGAAAGATGGTTAAAGTCATAACCAAGTTCCTTTAATAACCATTGTTAAAGATATATATGATGGGACTAATTAAATTTGAAGACTATTCATGCAATGGATGCGAGGTTAACTGCAAAATAACTTTTTAGTCACTGCAGCCTAAAGAACAGTTTACTATGATCAACATTTGCAAGTAATGCCTATTTATCCATAAATATTTATGTACGGATAAAGTTTTTTGACGACATAAAGCCTTTTCAGAGAATGGAGCTAAATGCAAAACTATAACCATGATGATTCTGTCCAATACTCATATCCAGCCTCTGCTCAGAATGTAAACTAACAAACACTCTTGCAAACTTTGAACCAAACTTTAATGCCAGGTACTAATGTCACTAATGTGCCTTACTCTGACAACACTTATTACAGATTACACAAAATCATGCTCACTTTTTCCACTACTAACCTTGTTTTCAGTAGATCCACTGAAATGTCATTATACTGTTCTGTCTTGTTAACCTCTTCTCCACACCTAAATTATACAAAGAATTTAAACTTAATTCTGACTTTTACAAGAAATTCATAACAATGAGAAGATAATTTCAGTTTTGCAAACCTAGGTATGCAATAAAAAATATGACGAAACTTGATTAATATACTGCAGACGAGGACATAAGATTATTTTCATAATTTTCAAAATGCTTTCAAGATGTGACAATCTGAATATCTAATAATAAACGTGACCTTTGTTTAAACTTAGGCCCAAACAGTAAACTACATAATTTAAATAAAACAAAATATATAAATATATAATGTACAAATCTGAATGTTAACAATGAAAAATAAACAAAACCAAGATTTATCAATATTACAGATATATTTTTGGTCAGTAATATTTTCATACAAAAACAAATACATAATTTACTCTCAGTACAAGAACAAGTCAGAATTAATCAAAAAGACTAATCTGCCACTCAGTGAAAAGAATTTCCAGGAATTCAAGTCAAGACTGTTTTTTTCTTTTATCTGCCGAGTGTTCAAATTAATCGCTGTGGTGGACACAAGGCTCGAAATTAGTGGTAGTCCACTAGCCCGAGGCTAGCAGATTTCCTGTCAGACTAGTAACTTTCATAATGTTAATAGTCCAATGGGCTAGTAAGTTTCGGTTATCAATAGTCAGCGTTTGTTTACGCCATTCCCTAAAAAAGACTTGACTTAGCAGATGTTCTATAGAATCAAAGCAGTGGCCATTGTAAACACAGTCATAAAATATTAGCATGAGAAGATGAAGTCTGACTCGGAAAGGTGCATTTCTAAAACAAGAATCCATCCGATTTTGTTCATTTCACTTAATAGCGCAAATTATGGTCCCGTCATTAACAACTGAAGTTTGGTAATTTATCCTAATTAATCCGATAACGAATTAAATGAAAAAATGACGTGGTATCACACTTTATTTACTCGACCACAGTAACAAACTACAAAGCGATATACCACACAAAAGAACACGGCAAAAATTGTTCAAAGAAATTAGTTTGCAAGTTTTTCTGTTTAAGGATCTTTTTTTTTTATTTTTGTTGCTCGTTACCCAAACACTCCAACAGTCACAAACAGGAAACTATGTAATTTACATTTCCATCAAAATAATTATAAGAATTAGATCAATTTATTATGATTACGTTATTGACACATCCTTTCCATACAACTACTTTTTCTATGATGATAAGAACAGTTTTTATATTTTTCCCTTACAAGAATGAACAAATAATTGAATACACGTGGAGATATCCAAGAGAATGCCATACATTTGTTGGAAATTAAAATCTCTGCGCATGGGCATCTAAGATTTGAAAATTTTCCGCCTTATTATTAATTTCAACAATACGCTGAGGTTCGATTAATTAGGAACAATTACCAAACTTACGACTTATGATACCGTAATTGGAGCTGTTAAATACAATGTGCCAAGTGTCAGATGGCTTCATTTGATGTTAACACACCTTTTCCAAGCTAAAACTAACACTATCTTCTGATGCTACTATTTTATAACAGTGTTTACAATAGCCACTGCTTTGATCATGCAGAACATCCGCTGAAGTTAAGTCTTTGTTAGGGAGAGGCCATTTAATTGTGGTAGGGGTCAAAGACACGTTTTGAAACGTGTTTCTTGCTCTGACTTTTTTTTATAAAGGACACTGTGCCATTCCTTTTCTTGCTTTAAATAATTCACATCAGCTATAACATCTCGTATTTCAAAACAAGGCACAATTCCCTCCTTATAAGACAGGCAAAATGTGGCATTTGATAGAAGGTGTTCAGCCACTGGAAAAAAAGCAAAAGTTGAATGAGAATGATGAGGAATAATTCTTATGAAAGGGAAAAGTGTAATGGAAAATTTCAGATGACTTAGTCAAACGACAGGGAATGGCTGAATTATGATGAGGAAAGGAATGATATGTGGTGTAACTGGTGTATGCAATTTGCAAAAACAAACACACAGAAAACATCCAGTTTTGTTGCGGGTCGTACGATCTTTAAAACTGAATCGGAAAACGTACATAAAAGCTGTGTGACATTGTTTTCTGAACAGGACTAGTAAAGATTTGGCAGCAGTAGTAAATTTCTCAATATACTAGTCCTGGCTACAAAGAAATTTGTGTTAAATTCGAGCCCTGTGGACATAATGGATTTCAGATTGGCACCATTTTCATTTAGGACAAAGTAGACATCATGAAAAGTCTTTTGGTGAAAAGCCCATGTCGATATGTCCAGCCGTATCAGTGACACCAAGATTATTATTGTGCAAGCCAAACTGGATGTACAACAGACACCATCTTCATTCCAACTAGATATTATAAGAAGTCTATTGGTTGTTGTTGTTGTAGGGTTTAATGCCATTTTTCAGCACACGATAGGCTATACATGGCGGCCAGTATTAATGGTGGAAGAAGAACCCGGAAAAACCCTGGAAAGAAACACCGACACACGAGAAGCTACTGGCAAGCTTTCTCACATACCCACATTGGCTGAATCCAAGACTCGAACCCACACAGACAGAGGTGAGATGGCAGTGATCCGTAACAGAGAGCGCTTGAGACCACTCGGCAACTCGGGGCCCTGAAGTCTATTGGTGAAAGTCCCATGTTAATACAGCTATCCATATAGAAGAAGATACAACATTTTCATTAACAGTAAATGTTCATATTCAGGGTCAGTTTGCATTATTTTAATTTAAAACCAACTTAAAAACCACAAGAACTCTTCCAATCAAACTCCAACTTAAAACCACAAAAACTCTTCCAATCAAACTCCAACTTAAAACCACAAGAATTCTTCCAATCAAACTCCAAAACAACTTTCCATTTAAGAAGAATACTTTAACCTTATGGCAATAGAGGATATCAATCAGCAACCATTTTAATTTAGGTACAACAAGACGTTATAAGTCATCTAGTGAAAAACCCCATTTTTATATTTCTTTCCATCTGAAGGAGTAACAAGATTTTCATGATTGCAACCACGGTGGTCACATCGGACATCAGATGTCCATTACATCCACTTAGAACCAGCTAGACATTATAATGAGTCTTCTGGTGAAAGCATGATGTCTATCTGACCAGCCATCTTAGAAATGTAGCAGTAGTAAGATTTTCCAGATGGTCACTATGGCCATATTGAACGATGGACAAGATCATTTAGAACCAAAAAGACATCATAAAAAGTCTTTTGGCAAAAACTCCATGTCATTTTGACCTCCCATTCAGAAGGACTACCAATAAGAAGATTTTCAAGATGGCTGACATAACTACCACACTGGATGTCAGATCAGCACCACTGACATTGAGGCTCAACTAGACATCATAAGAAGTCTTTCAGCAAAATCCTACATTGACAAGACCATCCATTTAAAAGAAGGAACAATCACAAGATTTTCAAGATGGTTCTTGTAGTGAGCACAATGGATGTCCATGCTGTACCCTTTTCATTTAGGACCAATTAGACCATGGGATGAATGTGTGTGTACTATTTCATGGCAATCCTCCAAGTAGTTTAAAACGAGTAGCGATAACATACTTGTGTTAACTGACAGATGGACGACAGTAGCTGTTGCAGGTTTAACGCCATTTCTCAGCACATGATAGCTATACATGGTGACCATTAGATCTGGTGAAGGAAAAGCCCCAAGAACAACAACCAACCCATGAGAAACTACTGGCAATCTTTTTCACATACTCATGTTGGCTGAGCCTATGACACAAAACCATGCAGACAGAGGAGATGCCAATGACTTGAAAAGGCAAGCACCTTGGACCACTTTGGCACTCTAGCCCCCAGATGGACGAAAGACAAATGACTATCCTATAAGCTTTCCTGGTCTATGCGAATAGAACGAAACTAAGCCGAGATTTATGAACAGATGTCTCATTTTGTCTTTGATTTAATTCTGTACAAATTCAAGTATGAAAGGGTCTCAAAAACTGTGAAGGTGATACAGCCGATTTCAACCCCTAAATGGGACACATGAAGAAGAACAGAAAGAAGAGAACAAAACAAAGACAGATGGACTGAGAGAGATGTCTAAAGGTGGATCAATTGTGTTTGTTAATTCAGCTGAAATTCTTACTGGAAGCAAGTTATAGAATGCCGGACTTCAAACTCAAAGTTAGTGACAGTTGGGTTTACATAATCCTGTTTAACATTGGTGCTGGACATTGCTGCACCTCCCTCTGTCTCTGAACTCTCCGGACTTGGACTGGGTGTAGCCTTCCCCACTTTAATGACCTCCTCTTTCAACTGGTCCAATACCTGACACAGAAACTCATGGGCATCCTGAAATTGATAAACATAACAATATAATAACCAACAAATTCATTCACATACCAATTCATCTAACCATCCCCTGTCAGATGAAATTTTTTAGTGTTCCTGCTTACCTAAGGAAAATCCCTGTTGCATAAATGGCTAGAGATGCCATAATTCTGACTCACACATACTACACTTATTTAAATATTTACAGAGACAGACGAAGATGTGAATCTCCAAGTGTGTCATAACAGGGAAATGTATAAAGTTACAAGGAGCTTTGGACAATAAATAAAAACATACCATCAAAGATGGGCAGTGCAGGATGGACAATGCATGTAAAAAGAAATGTTTACTTCCACTGATTGAGCTTGGTTAAATCAAAGTCCAAATTTAAAGGTCTTAGAGAGCTTATTAACAAAATTCATAATCTGTAAAGATAAAATCTACTCTACAATTGTTATCCCACAAACTGTCCTACAAACCCAACAGTAGAATCACTGGGATTGCTGAATGAGTCATTTTATGCCTTTCTTAACATTGTTATAACTAAATCACCCAGCAACCTCAAGGCTGTAGTAAAGGTTCCATGTGTCCTCCTGCAGACTTAAGGGGAGGCAAACTTTTTGCCCTGGGAGGCATTCCATAATATGTTCCAGATGATAAAGTTTTATACAAAGTATATTTTATACAACTAGAAACCCCCGAGTCAGCATGTCAAGCCCTTGATTCAAGCAATGCTCTAAGTTTTGTGACCTTGGTCAATAGGTTCAACAACCATGTCACAGAATGAATCATCTTAGCTTCATCTATGCACAAAAGAGTCCGCATGCTCTGAACATTGAAAGTATAAAAAGTTGCATTTATAAACAGCATAATGTGTCTTTACGTAATGTAAATTCAAGCAACTTTAATTAAACCCCCAATTTTCAGTTATATTTTCCAATGGACCCAGAAAATCTTTAAAGAGACCCACCCATTTCTCCTCAAACAGAGATTTAATGGTTCCAAACCTTTTTGGTTTACAATGTCTAAATGTCATTAATTCCATGCTGCTGTCATGATCTTTTTTTATTGACATTCCAATGACAGGCACACTATAAAAAATTAAGAATGTAACGAAAAGTTAAACAATATTAATAATTACATGCTGCTGATATCCGGAAAATCTCTTGGCTGTGCTGGATATTGCAGTCTTCACATTCCTAAGCAAGTCACGGCGAATAGTGTCTGGTATATTTGTCCTCCGAGAGTTCAACAACTTGGCCAGGGAACTATAAGAAATTGGTGATTATAAATATCTTGTTACATTTTCTCAGCAACTTTAAAACAATAGTTATCAAAATTACTCTCATAAACATAAAGGGCCTTTACTTATCCACCTCACTTTTCTACAGAACAGGTAACATAACGTATAATGGAATAGCATCTACAATGGAAGGGTAAAACAATTGATTAACCGATACTTTTTCCATATCAATACCCTTACTGATACAAGAGTTGAAGAACTGATACAGAATGATACATACCCTATACAAATTACTTTAATCTTCAGAAGTCCTGAATAATTAGTTTGCCTTTTATTCTTAAAGCTGAGAATTATTCAGAGGCAGGTGTCACTGGCATGTGTAGTCAGTTCTATCAGATTTTTAAAAATGCTGACACTTGCCTTCTACAATTAGCACAAGGTGGCCGATTCACATGGTTTGAAATCTGCCCCAACCCACCCCCAGCAGGCTCAGCCACCAACATAAAGGAGACATTCCAGACTTCTTCATGAATGATTTATGTTGTTATGGTTTAATGCCATTTTTCAGCACACGACAGGCTATACATGGTGGCCAGTATTAATGGTGGAGGAAGAACCAGGGAAATTCCCGGAAAGAACCACCAACCCTCAAGAAGCTACTGGCAAGCTTTCTCACATACCCACATTGGCCAAATCCGAGACTTGAACCTACACAGACAGAGGTGAGATGGCAGTGTTCCATAATGGAGAACACTTTAAACCACTCAGGGCCCCACCATGAATGATTTAAATTACTGATCATTTAGTACCAACTTTTATGCAAAAGATTCAGTCTACTTGGATTGAAGTGAAGGCTATATTCGGATGTCACACAGATAACAATGTTACATTCGATTCCAATTGGTGGTTTTCTGTTCATCTAAAACAATAATATCAGAAATGTAGCTTAATCACCTTGAGCATTGCATCCAAAACTCAATCCAAATACAAATACAAAACAAGAGATAGGCTTCTTGTCAAAGAGGGTGTCAAATGATCTGTACAATAGATGATTAAAATCTGGGCTTTTTCTTAAATCTTGTATTAAGATCAACCTTTACAAGTGCGAGTGGGTGATGTATGGATAATAAACCTCCAGCTGAAATCAAAGTTAGCATTTGGAACACTGAAAAATGTCATTTTCTCATTGCTCTCCACTGCCTTTCTGTAACAGAGCTGCGTAACACAAAAACTGTACCAGATATAAAACAGTATTTCTGAACATATCTGATATGTATCATGGTATACGGCAATTATATTAAGACCAACAATTTAATTTTCTGGGGCTAGGGAATGACATTTTTAATTTTAAAAATTACATCAATAGCTTGAACAAATATTTTACAGATTTATAGCAAAATAACAGCATATTATATTCTTTGCATTTAAAAAAAAATTATTGTGATTTTAATCCTTTACCTCATAGAGTGTATGGCTTTTTAACCCTACGATATATATGTAGTAAAGTTACACAGTACAGAGCACTATAAATAGAACACCTGTTACTTATTCGACTCCATATACATAGGCCTGCCTGTAACAACTGTTAAGCAGTGCAGTATGTGACGTTTAACATCAATTTTAACCATTCTACATTTTTAGTACACAAATAGTATGTACAGAAAGATTTAAGAGTAAAATCTGATTGTTATAGCTGTATAGTTATTTTTCACAAAGAATTTTTTATGTGCTTTAAAATCTTGAGAGCTCATTCACCATCAACCAGTGAAGCCGCATGACCAACTGTAGCTGTCATTTCTCATTCTCGAAATTTACAAGTTCTCTGTCTGCATCTACATCACTAAATCATCTGAATTTGATCTTTTATATTTTTATTTTCATTGCTGCCTACATCAGTATCAGAGCCTTTTATAAAGTTATTGAAGCTTTCATGAAAACTCAAGTAAGCACTGTACAAATTCTGCGGCCTCCATCTTGGAAAGAAGAATAAGACCCAGTTACTTTAAATAGCAGATCTTAAACAGCAACCTCATGATCTGACGTAATGGTCATTCACACCAACGAATGTAGCATCTAATAGAGGGTTTTCCTCCAAAGGTGGCGCTATGAAAACCTGCTTCAAATGGCTGATTTTTACAGCAGGTGTTGAAAGGCATTGAAAGAGTCAAAAGCTGCTTCCATACGAATCAGGTAGAGGCATCAAAAGGCACTTCCATGACAATGGAATAGAGGCATCCAAAGGCACTTGCATGAGATAATGGGTTAAAAAAATCTCAGCTCATAAGATTTTCCTAGCCCCCATGCCCCTAAATATATTAACAGTAGATGAATTTGCTAAGTGTATGTTATTAGTTGCATAAATTGTAATTTAAAATCCAACTAAGTGGGATGATTACACTTGTACTATAGCTATTGTAATTTAAAATTCAACTAAGTGGGATGATTACACTCGTACTATAGCTGTTGTAATTTAAAACTGAACTAAGTGGGATGATTACACTTGTCCTATAGCTGTTGTAATTTAAATTCCAACTAAATGGGATGATTACACTTGTACTATAGCTGTTGTAATTTAAATTCCAACTAAGTGGGATGGTTACACTTGTACTATAGCTGACAACTTTTGAAATGCATTGTGCTGACATTAAGTGTTGACATTGAAGAATACAATTTAATAGCTACACTATTGATATAATAGGAAAACTTTGAGATGCCAAAACCTGGGCAAGATATTTCTCAGATACAGCTAGTAAACATCCAGTAAACAAAAACAATCAACAGAACATATAAATATTTAGTGGGCTTCAGAAATTGAATAAAAATTCAAACCAAAAACAAGTCCTCTCCTGAAAATCTTAGGACAATTTGCAGTCCTACAAAGGAATGCATGTGCTTAACACATAAACATATACTTGTAAATTTTTAAATATTATCTGGTCCCAAACATCTTTCACAACATTTCATTTGGCCTCTACAATGCCATATGTGACACATGTGAAACATAAATCTAATGATATCTATAATGTTTAAAATTAATCTGCAACAAATACAACTGTTTTGCAAATAAAAAATTAAATTATTTTATCATAAAAATGGAAACATGCTGCTAATACCATTAAATTTGTAACAAGGTTACTTTGAAATTTCTGTACATTCCTTACTGATGGACATTACCAACATACCAATACAGTGAAAAAGCAACCTGGTATGTACCACAGGAAAAAATTACTGTGGTAAACTGGAATACCGGTAATAATGCGCAACTCAGATTTGTTGTTGTTGTTGGTGGTGGGTTTAACGCAATTTTTCAGCACACAATAGGCTATACATGGCACATAGCTGCCAACCCCCGAATAAAAAAATACTGATTTCTTGTGACAAAAATACTGATTTTTAAAATTTTAATGGATATGTAACTATTTACATCATATACAACCATCAGTAAAGTAGGACAGTGCTTTACATAATTATTTAATGTCAAAGATGCATGTGTTGTACCATATTCCATTCGGGTGCCCATTCAGATGGTGCAAGAGACTCAGACACAGACTTTTTATAGTAGCTTTTTCCACGCCTTATTTTTTCCAATCATTATCAATTTGAATGTACCAACTTTCATTGATGATCTCAGTTCTGTGTGATTTTCTTATTGAACTGTTTTCGTTCTAGTATATGAGTAATCCCTTGTGATTTTACTGTCTGGAAAATGTGTGTGAAATAAATCACCAGCAACTCTAGTAACTGAAAGAAAAAGGTTAATTTCCAAAAGAAATTTAATAAACAGAATTTTGATCAAATTACATCAAGGTTCTCTCTGGTATTTATATACGTCGTAAGTTCAGGCTGAGTTGTGTATAATGAAGCAGCAAGCTGATGTTTATTAGCTTTTTCGTGCTCTTTATTTCATAGGTGCCCAATAGCGAAATCATGTTACACAATTTGCAAAACGTAAAGTTTTCTCCTTTACTAGATGGTTTCACAAATCTAAACAAGACGGCACAATTGTCCTTCTCGTTCTGTTTTCTTGTCTCTCCTGGAGAAAATTCTGAATATTCTGCTTTCCTATTCAACATAATTAGAAGCTGAATATTACGAAAATGAGACACAGTGACAGCGGTAAATGTTTGCGAAAAACCGGATAAAGACAGGCATTGTAGCCTCGATTTCGAATGAACCAATCATAGTGTAGAACTGTATCCCTATATACATGCGATACATTTCTATCAGAATGGAACCGAGTGCCCGTTCTAAACTGAAAATTGCAAGGAATTTTTAAAATATTTTTTTAAAAATCAAAAACATTTTGCCAAAATAACGTACACCCGTATTCAGGTCCAAAATACAGGACAAATACGGAAAAAAACGGGACACTTGGCAACTATGCATGGCACCCAGTATTAATGGTGGAGGAAGAACCCGGGAAAACCCCGGAAAGAACCACCAACCCACGAGAAGCTACTGGCAAGCTTTCTCACATACCCACATTAGCCGAATCCGAGACTCGAACCCACGCAGGCAGAGGTGAGATGGCAGTGATCCGTAACAGAGAGCGTTGAAGACCACTCAGCCACTCGGGGCCCCCCTCAGATTTTTAGGATAAGTGTTTGTTGGAGATATTAGTTCCTACTCCTCAACATATGGCTATATATCCAACCTTGCACCTAATCAAGAACTGCTTATGAAATCTAGAAACACCAGTTTATTCACCATGGTATTTCTGCTTCACTGTATCCTTGACATGCTTCTTAGTCTTCATATCAAGTGACCCATTTGTTACATTATCTGCCTACGACATTATCGTCAGAACCTGATCCAAGTTAAAGATATGGAAAATTGTTGTTTGGCTACTAATGTGCAATGCAAAGTGCCAGTCACATGATATAAGATATAAGAACTTTTTGTTTTAAGCAAGAACAAACAAGATTTAATGGTAAATAGGGCTACACCTATGAAAATTAATGCAAATTTCATATCATGTTTTGTTTTCATTTAAACTTGCATGATATGGTATGAATTCAGAATTTCTGGTTTAAAATCTGGAGTTCAGAATGCTGGTTTGATAAACAAATATTTTTCTGTTAGACCAATTTTCAGTAAGGTGCAATAAAATGTCATGTACTGATATTTTCAAGCTGGAAAACATGCTTTTAAAAATTAAGAAGTGTAATCAGAGACTGATGCATCAATGGTAAAATTCTATAAGCAACAACTTGATCATGCAGATATTTTGCTTGAAAAATTATATGCTGTTTAAAGCATCTGAGGTACTTGTGTAAGTTAGACTGGTTTCCTGATCAACTCCATGAACCTAATGTGATAGCCAAATCTGAATCAAACACAGACAAACCAGTATAGGGTTTTACCACAAATAATCATATTTCCATAATTTTTGCTATTATTCCACAAGTCTGTATTTTAAGGGTCATTTCTTAAAGACTGCTGCAAAATCGTAACGGTTGGCATGTCTGCCATTCATTTAGCTTTTCTGGCTGACAAACAGTCAAGCTAAACAAAGCCTTTTATAAGATAACTACCAAAGCAACTTCAGTCTAAAAGCAAATGGAGGAATTGTGCAATACTAAAACTTGCAAGTACCATTTTATTCTATATTTCTTTCATGCTATAAATATAAATTACAACCAATTCAACCAATAATGACACATAAAGTGGCTATCCACTTATGACCTAATGCTGAAGATCTTTAAGATGACATTGCAAAGACTTACTAGTACAAAGACTGTGGTGTGAAATTCTTCATCAACTTGTGGTTGGTATACAGAAGATCTGTGGCAAACGTTTCCAGCCCATACAGTGACTGCAGTATGGCATTCATGTAACATGTATTTCCAAGATTGGAGAAGCTGTAGCAAATAAGAAAACTAAAATTAATGAAAATAATGAACTCTTTACTTTACCTTTATCATTACTTGAATTTATTAATTATTTTTTACATTTAACTGATTTGAACTTTCTACTGATGAAAAAGTACCTTGTTTAGTGTTCTTCAGTACAACATTCATTAATGTGACACTGACATGCTTGTGACATACTTGGTATGTGGTAACTACAATGACATGCTTGTGACATACTTGATATGAGGTTACTACACTTTACATGTTTGTGACATAATTGGTATGTGGTTACTACACTGACATGCTTGTGACATACTTGATATGTGGTTACTACACTGACATGCTTGTGACATTTTTGGTATGTGGTTACTACACTGACATACTTGTGATACAATTGGTATGTGGTTACTACACTGACATGATTGTGACATACTTGGTATGTGGTTACTACACTGACATGCTTGTGACATACAAGGTATGTGGTTACTACAATGACATGCTTGTGACATACTTGGTATGTGGTTACTACATGGACATGCTTGTGACATACTTGATATGTGGTTACTACACTGACATGCTTATGACATACTTGGTATGTGGTTACTCTTGAATGGCTCCAACTGACAAATAACTATAACTGGGTTTGTCAGTCATTTTCTTACCCATTTCGAGTCCCAACTTTCTTAGTGACTGTCATTTTCTTACCTGTGACAAATTTAAACTGGCTAACTTTCTGTCATTTTATTACTACTAAAAGTGAGAACTGGCTTGCATGTCTGTCAATTTCTTACCCCTAAAGTGGCTGAATTGGCTCACTGTTCTTTTTTTTAATCTAAAGTACCTGACATGATTTGTCTGTCATTTTCTTACCCATGAAGAGTCTGAATTGGCTTGTTTTCTGACTGTTGACTTGTTTTCTGCTGACTCCAGCTATAGGATATATTTTCTGACAGGAGAGGTTTGCTTGGTTTGGGGTCAGGCATCAGTCCTGGTGTACGTTTCTTGCTGTATCTGAAAATTCCAAAAATAATGTATCCATCAATGTAGGTAATTTCAATGTGACAAATACAAATTGGTAATTAAATTATACTTTTATTTGGAGGGGAAACAAAATAACAAAAACCTGGAAACACAGACATCTGTTTGTTTAATAGGTTTTTGTGGGATCAATCAGCAGCAATAATCACCCATAGAGGAATTTTGAAGTTTGTTTCCACCAGAAAGATTTAAGTCTTATTTAAATTTTAGACAAAAGCATTTTCAGCTTTTGTGTCCAATGGAACATGTAATACAAATTGATCTTAGTGGGCTACAAGAAGCTGATGGCAGGTTCATACAGAAATATGAATAACAAATTCAAAGACTTTTCCCAAACTTTCAAAGACCACGAACAAAGATTTACAAGACCTATTTTAGGTAACATTTTGTATAAAAGGTTTGTTTTATGAGAAAATCATGAATGCAAAATATTGTTTAATGAAATTCAAACTATACATAATTAAATTTGTTAAACTGTTTTATAATGATCTGAAAAGCAGGTAAAGAATCAGTATTATTTCACGAATATGTAATTTAAGCATCCAATATAATACAAAATAAACTGAAGACACTGTTCTCTTATCACATCATCAGCATTGCTTTAAATGCGTCATTATAGTTGCTGCTGTTTCTCTTCAATTATTTTGGAAAGACAAGCAATCACTGTCCTCTCTATCACTGCTCTTCTTCTAAGAGCATTTGACTCTGTGACAAGAACACTAAGTTCAATGAACTCTGCTTCTTCTGCCTTCTAAACAGAGGAAGCAATCAGGCTGGCAATGTCAGCTTCAAGACGAAGCTTTTTGGCTTTAAGTTCTTCCACTTCATTCAGAGCTAACTTTAAGATACAGCATAAATTTGGTAAGTTTTGGATGAGCAAGGTTCTGATGTCTCCTGTAGTCAGTTTTACACACATCTTGAACTTCAACAATATTGTTGTTTCACCTTCTATATTAAATACTTAGGTCTGTGTTTAATTCCATCAACATTGGCGATGAAGTGTTTGAATTTTTTGGCTAAGTTTTTGTTTGTCAGATATATAGTAGAAATGCATTATAGCATGGTTGAGAGGCAATACACAGCTTACCACTGGACCCTTGTTTCCTCACAATTTTTTATTAAAAAAACAAGCTGGAGATGGCCCATGTGTTGAACTCCACCAAACCATTGGAAGGGGTTGGTCTGTGGGGAGGTAGTAAAATTGTAATAAAAAGAAAAATAATACACATTAATACTAAGGTTAGTGTTAGGTTTAACACATGCTAGACTATACAAAGGAGCCAGTACATCTGGTTGAGGAACAACCCAGCAAGACTATAGGAAAAAACCCAGATGAATGGAAAGCTACAGGCAAGGTGAGACATGTTAGTGATCTGTAAATGCAGACACAACTTGGCCACCCAGGTGTCCCAACAACAACTTGGCCACCCAGGTGTCCCAACACTGAGCTTGATCAAGGCTAATGTGGACATATGGATATCCAAGGAGATGACAAAGTGATCACTATATCAAGCTTCTACCAAAACAAGCTCCAAGAAAAAACTCCAAGTGAAACCAATTGCAGATATTTGCACATTTTAAAAACATTCTGACTGCACCCTATCTTATTTCTAACTCTAGGGTCCATTCAGAATCTGAAATCTCTTGTCATCCCGTGAGATATCATACAAAATATGATCACTCTCCTACACTCAATATCAACTTCTAGTTACATGTAAGAGTGCACATAACCTTGACTTTTAACTCCCGCCCACTCCTCCCCTCAGGGTCTGTGTCATTGATCCAAAACTTTTACTGTCATCTGCTCATCCTAATTAAAATCATACCAAATAGTTAAACCAGGTTATCTTGATTATGTCAGGGGAGTGAAAATTCAGACTCTAGCTGTTCAAAGCTGACAATACAAAATGAAATGTTGTTCATAAATTATGTGTATACGTACACATCTGAAATAAAGGAACAACATGTAATCTAATTTTTCTTTTAATCCCCTAGTCAATGCATATTTTCTAGTTTTAACATTCCTCAGTAAATAAAATAATCTTACCTCCTGAAGATTAATGGAAATTGATAAACTGTAATGAGTCACTATAATCAAATTTTACAGGCTGAAGACAAAATCAGAATTTATAACAAAAACATCAAAAAGCATCTGACCTCACCATATATAAAAAAAATTCAAATGGCTTTAAGATAAGCACATGTGCTGTAAATAATCTGTATTATTATTAAGAGTTTTTAAACAACCACCGTACTTAATTTGTACATTACCAGAATGTGTTTTATGGTCATCATTTAGCTCTAATTAACCACTTCTGTATTCAGGTAAGATACTGTAGACCCTACAGGCTACTGAACACCCAAAATTATCCATGTCTCTAACAAGCATAATTGTCACTGGTCCGTATCAACTATCGTATATGGCTGAAGTACATGTGACTAACTGTCCTTATCACGAAAGCGACCTCAGCAGATTGGTGACTTTTTTGATTATACAGAAGAGCAGATTACTGTTGACCATTCTTTATTGATACACGGAACAAAATTACATAAAGGATTAGCAGCCACGTCTTTTGAACTTGCCACTGCTTTCTGTAATCTTTTGCAGTGCAGCCTAGAAGAAATGTTCGCTTACATAATGTACCTAAAGTACAAAGACTATTCAAACAGTTGTCACTTTTCAATGTAATCATATTCAAAACTGAGTTGGGTCTTATCAATATTTATGAATGTATTTAAACATTTAATCTTGCAATGGAAACATCCTGGAAAAGGAAAGCTTATTTTGTCAATAGAATTGTGATATTTAAGTATTTTAGGAGTAGGATGTTGAAGAGGCTAAAACTGTGTTATGGGGACATTTTAACTCGTATGAGAAAGTTCAGCACTGGATCAAAATTTATCAGCACTGCCCCACTGCTGAATGCAAGACTGATGCTGAATTTGTCCGGTTCATCCTAGGGGCCAAATAAGAAAATTTACATATTTTCTTTTGTTAGTATTGACTTTTGACTATCAGCAAAACATAACTGACCAAAACGATGCACAAACATTGATTGTTCCGCTGATCAATTTTGTAAAATTTCTCCAAGGTGGACATTAAAAGTTGCATTTCATCTAAATAAGCAGGTCCAGGTTACTCAAGACCAAAAAACTTATGCCCGACATAATGGCTTTATTGACTTAACGGTGGTCGATATAAGCAGCGAAAACGTAGCATAACAAAGAAAGATTTTTTCAGGACCTGACGAAAATGCTCAACATACACAGGTTCTCAAGATAACCAAGGTTGAGATAAATTGGTTTGATTGTAAGATCACCCTCCCTCAATCAGTGTAGATCAAGTTCAGGTTACAAAGAAGAGTACACATTTCTTAAGTAGATGTGACTTCTTAACCACATCTGCCCGTGGCATTAATCCAAAAGACTTTGTCTCTTCATCCTAATTAAACATCATGCATCTGTCATTGTTGTTAATGGAGTTCATATTACCAACTCAGAGTCCATATTCCCATATAAATAAATGTTACTTCTGACTCCCAAGCACTGTTGCCCCAGGCTGCATCCCCATTCAAAACTTTAATTGTCATCTTAATCATTCTCATAAAAATTTACATCCATTCAAAGTTGTTATTGTTATTGGGTTTAACGCCATTTTTCAGCACAAGATAGGCTATACATGGCAGCCTGTATTAATGGTGAAAGAAGAACCCGAGAAAACCCGGAAAGAAACAACAACCCATGAGAAGCTACTGGCAAGCTTTCTCACATACCCACACTGGCAGAGCCTGAGACTCGAACCCATGCAGACAGAGGTGAGCACTTTAGACCACTCGGCCACTCGTGGCCCCTTCAATCAAGGTAGCTTGAGACCAGTTTGCAAACAGAACAGGTAGACATACAAACAATGAAGTCAAATCACAATATATTGGCCAGATTTCCAAATTCTTATAGACTGCTCCATTTAAAAATGTAAGGAAAGTCAGTTTCTAACAAATATATGCCTGGGTACTCCAATTACTCTAAGAGTTCATACAAAAGTGATATAAAATTCCAAACTACATCAGTGAGTGACTACTTCACATTAAAAGTACCTTCCCTGTGTCCCAAGTATTTTTTAAAACTGGAACAGCCCCAAGGTAAATTACAATATAGCTATAATTCAAACCTTACATACTTACGTGAAAAGCACTGTAGGCTTAGATGGTGTACTACTGTAAAAACCAGAGGTCCCAAATGATGATAAAATCTCTCTGCTTTTTTCAGTGCCTCTCTGAAGGAACTTGTCGCTGGGGGATGCAGACCTACACATCAATCAAAATATAGAAATTTATAATCATTTTTAAATGTTTGAACATGATATTGATAACCTCATAAATTCTGTTTCTACATCATAACTATTAATTTTGTATTTCTCTGCCATAATACCCAGACTGCTCTGGTGGCCTAGTGGTTAGAGTGTCCACCTCAGGAGGCATCGGGTTCGTACCCCGACCAAGTCATTCCAAAGCCTTGTCAAAATGGTACAAGCAGCTGCCTCACTTCGCGCTCAGCATCAAGAGGTCAGTGATACATGTCTGCAGCATAATGCCCCAGTGCTAGACATCACTATAAACTGCACACTGCAGAAATTGTAGCGATATTATTGAATTTTTTTAAAAAGCTATAGTGAAGAAAAAAATTCAAACCACACCATAATATTTAGCTAGCAGTTACTGTTGAAATGCATGTATGACCACACAGCTGCAGTGTTGTTAGAGTGTTTTGCAGACCAACAAATTCAAAAATTTCCAAAACCTGGGATGTTTTTAAAAAAATGGCATTTAAATCTAATTAGGTCATCTATACAAACATGCAACGCAAATTACAATTGTCTGCCTAATGTGGTTTCAACGCAAATTACAATTGTCTACCTAATGTGGTTTCCATAGTCTTTAGTAATGTTCACTTACAAAAATGTTAAAACTCCTCTAAATATGTGAAAGATAGAAAAATTACTGTAATGGATTGATATCTAATCCGACCATGTACATATGCACACATCTGGACCTATTGGCAGTAGGTACATGAGAAAGGGCTACTATTGGTTTGTGAAAGAAAATAGAACCAAGATTTCTTTTGGGGAGTAAATAATATTTTTTGTATTAATTCTTGCCTAATCATTATACATAGGCAGATTGGGAAAACCTTCACTACCTCACATATATAGCTCTCCCATGCAAAACACAAGACATTATTATGTCTTTTTGGCTTCTTGCAGTAATAAAGTGCTAAGTCATGTGAGAGTTGTCTCCCCTCAGATGCAGGGATTTGTACAAAATCCAAACATCATTCACCATTTATTATTTTGAACAGAAATGTGTATTCTTTGTAGAATATAAAACCAGGAAGGGATCAGGTAAGTATTATTACATATACCAAAATGTGGTTTCTTATTCAAATACATTACCCATCATAATACATAAAGAGAACAAGTGTACATGTGTGATTTGGATTTTTTTTTAAAAAAATCAGTCATACATCCACAATGTTTGCAGTGTGGCAGTTTATAGTGATGTCTAGCGCTGGGGCATCATGCTGCAGACATGTAGCATCATGTCCCACCCAGTCACATTAGTCTGACACCAGGCCGACCAGTCCTAACACTAACCTCTTAATGCTGAGCACCAAGCGAGGCAGCTGTTAATACCGTTTTTATAAGTCTTTGGAATGACTTGGCACGGGTTCGAACCTACAACCTCCTGCATCCGAGATGGACGCTCTAACCACTAGACCACCGGAGCAGTCTAAAGAGAACAAGCAAGAGCTGGAAGGAATAACATCCCCTTACTTCAGAGTTGGCCCTAATAATAGTCTCCTAATGTACACAACGCAGACTCATAGTAGGAACCGCACTAATTACTGAATATGATTTTGTACTTGCAAACAGAGTAACCCAAGTCGTTATTAAGCTACTGTCTGCTGAGTGACCTGACAAGGATTGTTGCTCTGGTGATACAGGTCCACCAGGTCAAACCCAGCGATTTAAGATGAAAGCCGGAGAATGTTGTTCCAGACCTACATGGGAACCCCACTCCACAGCATTAATGATGATATTGTCAGGTCAGAAGACCTGAAGACAAGACATGCATAAGTAATTTATGTCTCGAGTTACTTCCTTTTAGGCTTAATCAAATGGAACCAGGACATAAGAGCCTGCGTTGAAATATCCTTGCCTTTTTGAGTGGCAAGAACAGATGAGATTTTCCCCTTATGATCAACTCAGTTACCACTTCAGTGTCTGAAAGAGGGGTTTTGTTCCAGTTGACTAACTTCTAGAAGTTTTTATTTTCAAACAAAATTAAATAAACAAAAAAGAAATATTAAGTTCCTTGTTTTAACTTTAATGACAACACTTTTTTGACTGCAATTCTTCAGTAGAACAGTCATAATAAATAAAGGGATCGTCCTGGGCCTCGCCAATGTTTCAAATTTCAATTTTTCCCCTTACTGGCGACAAATTATACCAACTGATGATTTTTTTGGTGATAACCCTTTTGGATGTTTAATTTGTACATACAGTCATCGATCTGGAGTGGAGCCATTCAAAGGGACCACAAAAGGAAGCCACAAACTTGGATACACAATGCAATGGAATCTAACTGTTATACAAACAAATCCTTTGTTCGTATTGACAACCCCATCTTTATAGTGCATTGTTACATCATAATTTGCTTATGTTAACATCTGACCTGAGTAATGTATGCTGATCACTGATACACTCAGTCATGCTACCGGACTATACCTACAATCGACCAACCTCTGAAGACACAAACAGAAACAGCTACAATTAATTGAATGATGGCTAATCCTTCTGTTGTTTTTCTTAAATGTACCAATAAAATAGTTCTGCTGAAATTTCAGAGAAAACTGATCATTTCTGAAGTACCAATTGCTGTGTATAAATACAAAGCTAACGGTAAACAATCACATTCAGAATTATATACGATCAACAGTGAAACTTTATCATGGGTAAATGAAAGCATACCGTTGCATGTTCATCATCTCATCCTAAGAGTAAGTTAACAAAATTAACAGCATTAGGACTTGGTGAAAATTCATCAAACACAGTCCCTAAACCTGAAAAATTCATCAAACGCAGTCCCTGAACCTGATGTTATACCTGACAGTCCAACATCACATCATGATGAACAGGTCAAAAGTTCCCTAAAATTTCTCGGCAGCTGGAAACTTGGGCTTCCATGGTTGCGATATGATAAAGCAGATGTTCTGTGTTTTATGTATCAAGGCACAAGTCGTCAATTCATTTATAACTGGCTGTGATATATTGAAGTAGTGTGTCACCAAACATGAATCCAGGTGGGGTAAGTAATATATGTTAATTTTGCTCATTGATCTTTTACTTTTGCCACCTATCCCGTGTTACGAATCCAGGGACTTAAATTATGCAACAAGAAATAGCAACAACAAAAAAAACAAGTTTTGCATGATCGAAAATAATTCACTTCTCAAAATACAGAAGTGAAAGAATTCAATTAACTTACAGCATGGTGAATGAATTCCTATTTCCTAAAAGTCTTTTCATATCCAATAGTTCCATGAAATCCGAACACGTTCCAACAAAAAATGTCCCTTCTGTGTTGACATTTCAAATATACAGAAAGATTTCCAAAGAATTCAATTAGTCATTGAATAAATTTAATTAATACCGTACAGTTATTCTAGCATGTCATGCAAAAATAAATCTTTTCAGAAACCAAATTTCTGAAGTCCTGGTTGACAGAGATGTACTTTGTGATGCTAACCATAAAGGAGGGGGGCATTTAGTTTCTGAATTCTTGAAATCGACGGTTTTGCCCAGTACCTGAAGCACTTAGTACATTACATATAGTAATCATTATAATATACACAATGTTTAAAAAAAAATATTTTTAAACCTGCCTACACTAATTTTAAAAACAGCGAAATAGGAAACACATGGGGGGCTCATGAACATTCAATATTCACAACAGAAAAGGTTTAAAGTAATAATAAATATAACAGACTTTAATTAACACTGACACTAATAAAACCACACATCAGTTAACCTCTTCTTACTACAAACCTTAATAAGAATAGAAACACTGCCAAAGCTCAATGATAAAATACATACATTGTATTTCGGTTTTCTTTACTTTCTTCATCCTTTGCATCATTATGCCTTTCTGCCAGCTTCCTGTTTTCTTTCATGCTAAAAAAGATGGCATGTGTTTAGTAACAGGTACCATTTAAATTTCTCTGCATTTAAAACAATTTCTCTGCAAGTATAGACGATGACCTATTAGCTTCATTTGCTGTACTAGGAATGAGGCCAACAAGCTTGTTGTCAAGCGATACCTTGAATGAAAGGGGAAATGGAAAATAACAGATGTGTACATCGAAAGAAAATAAAGAAACTATGGAAAATAAATCTTCATCAATTATGAATGTTCAATGTAACAGAAACCCACAAAGTGTGGAAGGAATTAATACATACTAACTGCAGACAAAAACTGTCTCCAAGATACTGTGCATATAGCAGGATACAGGAGGTGCAGCAGAATCCATTTTTATAACAGACAAAAGAAAGAAACTAAAGAACTAAGAATAGATGTTTAAAAAAAAACATCAATGACCTATCAATATAAAAAATTGCTAAATGAAACTTTTTGCAGAAAAGCAGTCCAAGAATTTCAGCAGGTGATCCCTTTTTGGATTTTGCTGTTTTCTAAATAGAAAATCCAATATAAAAAAAATTTATTTTAATTTGTTTTGGGTGAAATGAAGATAAAATTGCATTTATTTCATAATTACTGATTCTGTATTAAATATAACAAACATCAATCATCAGCAGAATGCAGTCATCATTAACTAACATGTCCTGAAAGTTTCTTGAACATCGTAAGTTTATACAAGGTTCTGGACGATTGTTCTGGGTCTAATCAGAACGATCTGAAATTCTAGTGTAACATTTACCTTGTGAACCTCGGGGGTGATGAGGATGAAGTCGTAATGTTTCTGGATGAATTTCCACCATATGATGAGAAAAGTGGCTTTGCTGCCTGCGGCTGACTCTTGTTTAACAGACCAAGGCCTACTTCTGCTTTTGATGTACCAGCTACAGTGAATGAAATTGTAAAAGCACTTAAAATTAGAACATGGCGCGGACCTGCAAACAAGAAAACCATAAAAATTGCCACAATGTCTCACTTTCCACCTAAATGATTTTGAGACAATTCTGAAATGTGACTAAATTATAGCATCAGTACAACAAAGGTACCCTACCAATGTGAAGGAACTTAAGATTTAAGAGTTATGGAATTACAAATACAGGTTATCTCTCTTAGTATGCAAGCAACTGCAGTGGCTCAGTGTTAAGACACCAGGTTTGCAACCAAAAGTGTGGGTTCAAAAAAGCCTGGGTCTGCTATCATGGCATATCCTCGTTAAAGATACTTTACTTCAATCGGTTGGGTTTTAAATAACCTACTCCTGTTACTGCAATGCCAAACACCAAAATATACTGATCTCCCTTTGTTCATGCATCTGTAATATAACTGACCTCAGTACACGTTACATGAACAATATTTCTCAACACAATAATCAATGCCAAAGCAAAATTAGATCTCTCAGTGAATATGCACCTACTCTAAAATAGTGATATTAACTCTTGTCATGATGCAAATTAATACCTAACAACTCTTGTCATGACAAATGAATACCTAATAACTCTTGTTATGACAAATTAATACCTAATAACTCTTGTTATGACAAATTAATACCTAATAACTCTTGTCATCACACAAATTAAAACCGTTCATTCAATACCTGATAAAATGCATACTTTCATTAATTATGTCCCTTTGTAACCACTTCAACCTCTAAATAAATTAAATCTTAAAGTGCGCCTTAAACCTCAAAAGTATGTTAAACTAGTGGCAATCGAAGACTTTACATTACAACCCGCCAAATTACAACTAACTTGGAAAGTTTAGATTGCCAAACACGTTTAAAATGGAGATTAACTGTCAGGAGTTATTTCCTCCTGTGGTGACTCTGGCCCTTGTAAGCAACAACAGATGTTGATGGATAGTGTATGTTTCACTCTTTTCTGCTAAAATAGCACACACAGGGGGATGCACAGCAGTCACAATTTGGGGATCATCCAACAAATACTTGTTGTTAAACACACTCTAGGTATAACTTGTTACATTATAACCAAACCAAATTAAGGCCAACATTAGAAGTTTTTGTTTCTAAATGAATATGAATCATCTTTCTCAATATTTATGTAAAGGGAAGGCCATTTCTCCTGTACTATTTAAGAGCATATTCATCGTGCATACAATAAAGTTAGTGTCATGTAGTCTTGGGCTAGCACTAGGTTAATAATCCTACTGTACAGACTGCTTATGAATGGCACTAGGTTAATAATCCTACTGTACAGACTGCTTATGAATGGCACTAGGTTAATAATCAAACTGTACAGACTGCTTATGAATGGCACTAGGTTAATAATCAAACTGTACAGACTGCTAATGAATGGCACTAGGTTAATAATCAAACTGTACAGACTGCTAATGAATGGCACTATGTCAACAACCATACTCTACAGACATGATAAAGATACTATGTTAACAATCCTGCTGTACAGACTGCTAATGAACAGCACTAGGTTAAAAATCCTACTGTATTGACTGAAAACAGCACTAGGTTAATAATCCTTGTAAAGTGTTGAATTTTGAATAAGTATTGAACCTTAAAGTTGAACGCATTGAGCATTAAATTTTATCAAAATTAAGCCAGAAATGTCTTTGTGCAGGGTCACTTCGATTTTTCTTCTTTTCTCCCTCCATGTCATTGTTAAAGTAGAAAGGCCAGCATCTACGACTCATTGAGATTTGACTGGGGCATCGCAACGCTGTCCTGAGAAAGTAAACATTGAAGCTATCAACTATAACCGCTTGATAGGAACCCATGTCAAATAGTAATTTTCAAAGGGAAGTTGATATCCAACCTAGTTCTGAGATTCTAGACCATCCAAAATCTGACAAAAGAAATGATTATCTTGGGAAAAAGTTAGGAACCACTGCTTACGATTAGGCAGAGTAAATTAAGGTGGACACTTTGGAAGTAATGTGAATTTTAAGTGACGACCTTGGTCGAAATTCTTTAGTCTGAAAATTCCTGAGAGAAGTTTGGCTCTAAGGAAGCCTAAAAAGAATAGTGCTTTCCTCATTAAACAAGAAAAGGGGACCAGGTGGCTGTCTTGTACGAAAAGACAAGTTTTAGTGCTAGGACACACAATTTCTGAAAGAGAACAGCATTAAGGTAGGCAATTTGAATTACACAATCTTCTATTTTTGATTGTTTGTTTTATGCAAATGTGTTTGATAGGACTAGGATCCATAATATCTATCATTTATCCAATTTCATGGAAATTTATTGATGCTAGAGTTGTTATGCAATTTAACTTTAGCTGTCCAGTGCCCATTAATAAGCTGTATCAGGGCTGCACTGATTAATAACCTATATCAAGGCCCATTAATAAGCCGTACCAGGGTCCATTAATAAGCTGTATCAGGGCTGCACTGATTAATAACCTATATCAAGGCCCATTAATAAGCTGCACCAGGGTCCATTAATGATCTGTTGTAGGGCCTGTTGATAAGCTGTATCAGGGCTGCACTGATTAATAACCTATATCAAGGCCCATTAATAAGCTGTACCAGGGCCCATTAATAAGCTGTTGCAGGGCCTGCTGATAAGCTGTATCAGGGCTGACTTGCAACTACTGCATGTAGGGTAATAATCTGAGGAGAATACTGGGCAGGGTCAAGGGGGATAAATATTAATGGGCCATTTCCCTTCTGCTACCCTCCAAGTATAATAGGTCTCCATGAACGAGTTGGGAATCGGTTCAAGAACTGAAGATCACTTTATCAGCAACCATCAAATTTGATCAGTTAGAGATATTTTCTATCTCATGACAATATCATTTATGAAACTAGAAAATATTTCTGTGTCAGTGAATTCACATAATTTTTACTCCCTACTGGTTATCTTACAAAATACGACCAAGCACCAATGATCAGCAACCAATTTGAGTACCTGTCTAAAATGGACCATCCCTCTAACAAACAAGCTGTGTTGTGATGCCATGAAAATGTTCAAATTAAAATTGTCAAAACAACTATACTGTACTATTATAATTGATAATCAATTACTGCTAATCAAAATGAATCCTTGACTATTCTGCTTTGCTGACCAATCTGTTTAATTGCAATTGTGATTAACTAATAAATAATATTTTTGACAATGCAGATGCCAGTCAAAGCAATGAGACGAAAACTGTCCAAGGAATGATTCCTCATGTACATTCCTGTTGAGGATAGATAACGTTTGTAAGCAAAGCAATATGATCAGTCAACTAAAGGTGAATTTGTTTTATTTATATTGTTTCCTGTAAATAAAAGAAAATTAATGACTTTATAAACTTACACGAGAATGGTTTTTGAGCCTGCATTATGATGGTATAAATCTTATTCAGCTCCGTCTCTGCCCTGTCACCCTGAGGCTTGAACTGAACAAGGAACTGTCCATGCTGCTTTGTACATGCCTCTAACATCAAGTGATTGGATTTACAAACAACTTTTTCCACTGTCTGGGCAGATAGCTGAAATAAAAAATGCAGAACTCAAAATACAAAACTTTACAGCATTTTTCATCTGAGCTTTAAAATGGAAACAAGTTCTTAAAAATCACACAATTCGTCTCATCAAATAGGTTTTTAAAAATCTTATTACATAATCCGTCTCATACAGGTTTTTAAAAATTTTATTACACAATTTATCTCATCATTCAGCTTCTTAAAAATGAAGACTGAAGATATCAATTACAGTAGACACTTGGTCTCATTGATAAACGCCCAACACTTCATTCAAATGTCTAGTATTTGTCTTGAATCAAAATGCAGTTGATGCCATTGCAAAGATTCAAACATTTTACCCACCAACTTTTGACCACCACTTGCAATCTAATACCGACACACACACAGGAGCAACATCCTAGATCAGAAACTTTATGGACCTTTACATGCAATAAATTCTGGTAAATTTCTTCAATGCAACTTTTAATGTCCATCTCAGAGAAGTTTTACAAGAAACGACCCGCAAAAGTGATCAATTTTCATGCACAATTTTGGTCAGTTCCGATTTGCTACAAGTCACAAGTCAACCCTAACAAAAGAAAATACATTAAACTTTAAATTTTCTCATTTAGGGCCTAGATAGAACTGGACAATGTCAGTATCAGTCTTGCATTCAACAGTGGGACAGCCATCAAAAATTTTGATTCAGTGCTGAACATCGTCAAATTTTAGCATCTTCAACATCCTCCTCAGATCCTTTAAAATCACAAACTAATTGACAAAGTAAGCTATCCTTTTCCTGGATGTCTCACTGCTCCGGTGGCCTAGTGGTTAGAGCATCCACCTCGGATGCGGGAGGTCGTGGGTTCGATCCCCGGCCGAGTCATACCAGAGACTTAAAAAATGGTACTAACAGCTGCCTCGCTTGGCGTTCAGCATTTAGAGGTCAGTGTTAGGACTGGTCGGCCTGGTGTCAGGATAATGTGACTGGGTGGGACATCATGCTACATGTCTGCGGCATGATGCCCCAGTGTTAGACATCACTATAAACTGCCACATTGCAGACATCGTAGCGATATGACTGAAAAATTGTTAATGCTACGTTAAAAATAAAAATCACATCACATCCTGGATGTCTCCACTGCAGGATTAAATGTCTTCACTTGTAAATACTTAAAGACTAAACTCACTTTCAAATCTGATTTCACTGGAAAGGGACGCTTAATTGCTTGAATAAACTTTGTACTGTAACTATATTATGCAAATGAATATCTATCTCTTCTGGGCTGCACTTCTGTAGATTAGAGAAACATACGCAAGTTCTGAAGACATTCTGATGTTAATCCTTTCTGTGATCTGTTTCCATTTATCAATAAACAATAGCTGACAATAAGTTGTCTTCTGTATTATAAAGTGAGCGTATTTACAGAGAACCAGTCACTTATCTGCTGGGATGACTTTAGTGCTAAAAGCAAATTAGACAGTCAGGTGTACTTTACCCAAATACAATAGTTGACACGGACCAATGACAATTACGGCTTATCAGAGACAAGGGCAATTTCATATGTTCAATAGCCTGTTATAAATACAATATCCTAACCATACCTAAATACAACAATGGTTAATTAGAGCTAAACTATGACTTTAAAACACTTTCTGGTCATGTCCAAATTAAGTACAGTGGATTTTGCAATTAAAAGAGCTTAACAATAAATTATTAACAGCACACATGTTCACCTCAATAGCCATTTGAAGAAAAAAATAAATGATAATTTCTTTTAGCCATTACAATGTATTAGGTGAAATCGGATGTTTATTAACGTTCTTTTATTCTGACCATTTTCAGCCTGTAAATTCTGACTACAGCGGCACATGTTCCATGTATCCATACAATTCATGATACATGCCCTTACATTCGATACATTATCAATACACATATTAACTTGATGGTCTTTCCATCTTTAAAGTGTCTTTCAGTGGTAGGTGGTGCCCTATTATGTGATTTACTGGATGCATTTCCAGTGTGCAGATTACAGACAGACATAAACTTAGCATCTATTTATATGCCATTCTCACCCATAACAAGATAAAATACTTTCAAACAGATTACCGGTTAGTTGTCAGTGATTTGTATTAAACATTTAACATACAAGGATGCTCTATTTGACAAGGCACAGGATTCACTTTAGCCACCATGCCAAACATTTGATCAAATATGTGATGTGTGATTTTGGTTATTAACGTAGCTTTAACAATTTTTTAGCCATATCGCTACGATGTCTGCAGTGTGGCAGTTTATAGTGATGTCTAGCACTGGAGCATCATGCCGCAGACATGTAGCATGTTTTTGATCAAATAAACATCTTTACTTCTTAATTTCAATTTTTTCATTCTTATTTACTCAGTTTATCTCAAACCTGATTGAAAATATAGTTTTGTAGCACATGATCCCACAGCACAAAATTGTTTGCGAAAAAAAAATGAAAATTGCATTCAACTTTTGAATTGTCTCTATTTTAATTTGGTTTGGTTTTCTATTTTTTGGTCCATCCAGCACGTACATTGTATTCATATTTAATACCATTAACAGTCTCAAAATCACCCTATGGCGTCTTCACACACACTTTTCCTAGTTTCAATAATCTAATGTACTTCACAACTTTTCGATAGGCAATTTACTCTAACCCCAATTTAAATATCCAAATATCAAAAATAAGGTTGTTGTGGTAAGAATAAACTGGAACAACTTTAAGTAAAACAAGTTGTTGCAATAAAATAGTTACCCTGGAAATGACGGGGCAATAAACTAGTTACCCTGGAAATGACAGGGCAATAAACTAGTTACCCTTGAAATGGCAGGGGGCAATATTATGAACCACATCACTTGGTGTCAATTTGTGTGTCAATGGCATGTGAGCATACATGCCAGCCCCTGGCGAGGAAAAAGTGTAATCCAAGTGGACAAATAGAGTAATACGAGCAGAAAAATAGGAGTCCACATATAACATGATAAAAATTAAATGAGTATATGAACAAAATTATATATATATATATATATATATATATATATATATATATATATATATATATATATATGTATATATATATATATATATATATATATGTATTTATATATATCCATCTCTCTGGACTTTTAGCATCAATTACTGCTGCAAGTTTTCATATATAGAGCTTTAAAAAGCAACAGACACTCATATCCCATTTCAAAACACTTTGTACCAGCTGAGACTGAATGTTTTGCAGTAGAGCACTAAGTGCTGGGTTACATAGCCTAGATCTGAATTCAGGTTTTTTTGTGTTAACTATACTAAACAATCTCTCACAGTCAGCATCAGAATGGTAAAGAACCAATATTTCTTTTCATAACCTGACAAAGAAGAGGAAATTTATATCTTACAGTTATTGGGTCTTTTAGCTGAGGAATAAGATAAAAAAAATCCAACTCGGTCCGCATGAAGTACACTGTCAGGTAGAGTGCCAACTTGATACTTCATTTCTCCTTCTAAATTATCAGCAGCCTTTCCTGCAGCATGGCGCATCATATGACAGAGACAACCAGATATGTACAATGATGGAGACATTTTTCAAAATATAGAATGCAACTCCTTTATGAATTCCAGTCATCACTGATGCAGTATCAGCTGAAAACCCCACACAGTTCTGCCAACTTACTTTTATTCAAAGCATTATCAAGCAAATAGGAAAATGTTTTCTCCAGTGGAATGTACTGTTAATTCTGGTAATGAAAGAAGAGCACTCTGACTATGCCCTTTTCATTGTCAGTCTCTTAACATAGATTGGTTACAACCTTTTGTCATCATAATCACTGATCCTGTCTGTTGCAATACTAAACGGCCCAATTTTCATGGCTTCTGCAATTTTAAGTGAAGTATCTACTGCTAAACACCTAAAAATATTAGATGATTTTGCTCTTGCACATGCATATTTTCTGCAAGTTTGGAATCAGGAAACATCGATTTGAAGAAAGGACCAATGTAGTCTTCTACTGCTAGAGGTATTCCATGTTCTATTAAGAACTCGGTACATAATGCCACTGCATTTATAAACTTCGTTTTCACAATTTACTTCTGCTGTGAAAAAGAAGTTACCTTAGTGTTGGAGTTGTAAAATGAGCCAATTCAAGGTTTCTATGTTTTACCACCATAACCAATATTAAAATCCTTTCCACACAGCCTGCAAGGGGCATGAAGCTGCCCTAGAATGGAATGCTGTATTGTGTAATTCATCTCTGAATTAGTTTTTCGCCTTTTCCTAATCCATCTGTGAAATTATTTGAAAACCATTTTTGCTCTAGCACTTGCATAACTAGAATAAATCTTACTTGACTTTAGCACCAAACACATACAGACTGGTTCTATACCAGATATGAATTAGAACAAAGATTCTGTGAGCAAAGATTAAAAGTTAGAAAACCAGTCTGTTCTCTCCTAACTAAGACATACAGCTGCTATAAACAGAAACAGAGTTCAAAAGTTTGAAAGTAGAAACCAGCATGTTTCTTGGGAATAGGGCAGCTGCTATAAAAAGAACATAACACTGTTAGGAAAGTGCACGCAAGTCTACAGATAAGCGTATTCTTATGTTGTAGTTACATAGAAGCCGCCTGTTCTAGAATATGGTCTGTGGGATTAATGGGATGTTCATAAAAATGAGAAAAATTAATAATATTTTTGGAGGGGGATATACCAAAAACGTGTAATCTGAATACATTTACATGGTAATTTAGTGAAAACAAACGTAATGACTACACCAAAAGCGTAATGGTTGGCATGTATGTAAAAAAATAAGGAAATCTGGCCAGGGGGCCCCAGAGTGGCAGAAAGCGCTAACCACTACGGATCATTGACATCTCACCTGTCTGCGTGGGTTCAAGTCTCAGGTTAAGCCAATGTGGGCATGTGATAAAGCTTGCAAGTAGCTTCTTATAGGTCGGTGGTTCTTTCCAGGGTTCTTCCTCCACCATTTATACTGGCTGCCATGTATAGCCTATCTTTATTTCAAAGAGTGCATATACATGTACACAAAACTGAGTAATTCCTTAGTAAAACTGGGGGGTTTTTTTTGTATTGTCTGCTATGTACAGCTGGAGTCTGAATTTTGTTGCCTAACCTCCTGTTCCACATGCTGTGGATATGTTATTGATTATTTCCATGCCACCGGTTTGTGCGACATCTTTAGTTGGGTTGGAACATGATAGCGTTCTATAGTAACAACATTAGCATTTGATCTTACCAAAAAGAAATCGGTTATCTTACTTATCAACATTTATAAAACTCACTGCTTGTTATGCTCTATACAACAAAGTTGTGGCTGATTAATGGACAATTTAACTGGAACTCCTATTAGTGGTTGGAAACCGATTTTGTGTCCGTATTTTAGACTTTTTGGACACAGATCTAAGACAGACAGACCCGTCTGAACTGCTCACAGACAGGTGAATCATTGCAAAAAGCAGGATACGGTGGGCATTTGGAATAAAGAGTGGTCTCGATACAAAAATGATGGAACCGTTAAGCAAAAAAAAAAAACAAACAAAAAACCTCCAGGTGACAAAGTCAATGTTCACTATAATTCATCCATCATTTGCATTGACTGGTTTTAAAAAATAGCAACATATGAGCTTTACTTTGGGAAGTCTAATTAAAAACACTTCAATCCTGCATTTTATCTTGCAATATGATTTCAGCTGGCACTCCTGTGATACAAACTTACTTTAAACAGACTGCCATTATGAACAATGCACTGCGGTACCAAAATAAGGTTGGGTGGAGGGGCTAAGGATGGGGTGTTATAGATCTACAAATCCACCTCAATAGCACTCCTTTGTATGCGTATAATTATTATAGCTACGTTAGATTAAGTATTAGTCTGTCTAGGTCTAAACTTGGTTTACTTAAACACACAATTTTATCTGGGGTGGATGGGGGAAGGGGTCCATTACTAGGATGGCTGATGTCCCCTGTGACCCACCCACTTAAGCCGGCCCCAATGAACTGGATGGTGGAGGCACTTCAACTGCAACTGTACTGAAGCCCCTAGATGCAAACAAAACCTGTAATCATTGCAAACATACAACACTCATGTAACATTTTTTGCATTAAAGACCGAAGCTTGATACACAAACGACTTACAGGGACAGTCAAAACAGTTTTGTCACTGGTGTCAAGGACAAACTCCAAGATCCATGATCCATTCATTTCTCTTGCTTGCACCTTGCCACTTCTCCATTTTACTGTGCCAATAATTGTGCCAGAATATTTAAAACTCCCCAGAACACGAGGTCGTTGGTTGGACTCACTATCTAAAAGCATCTTCTGCTTACATCCGCCTCTGGATCTGAAATAATAAAACTTTTATATTACATAAGAAGCTCAATTATCCAAAGATACTAGACCACGGGTCAGCAACCTATTTTACATAGTGTGCCACTCTTTCCTGTATTAATTACCAAATGAATGAGTGTGTGCCGCCAGTAAGAGAGTAACACTGTTAAAATCGAGATTTTTGGCTGCCATTCATGTGCCACACAAAACCTCTCGACCTGTCACCTTGTGGCACACATGCCATGGGTTGCCAACCCCTGTCCTAGACCCCAAATTCTTTTTGTACTGTTTCTAGGTTTGAAATATCAGCACAATCAACACAGAGGTCTCGCTAGGATTTTAAAACTAGTAGTCCAGGACTCCCATTTTGGTAAAAATGGGAGTCCCACCATCAAAAGATGCAGTCCCTTCTTTCCTAAAGAATCAACACAGAAGTGAGTGCATCTGTTTTTCGATGGATAGGTTTTCATAATGTAATCACTCACTATAATATAGCTTCATTACAACAGTCCACTGACAGGATCAAATTTATGGCTTATTTATTTGTATATGTACTTGTAGTAATTTTATGCAAGTAAATAGTATCTGATTTGCTGTTTTTCCCCATATTTTCGCAAACACTTGTCAAGACAGAAAACAGCTTAGACCTTAAAGCGCATCTCGCGAATTCCACAACACAGCATTGTTCTATACGTTTCTGACCTACATAATTTTGCATTTTAAAGTTAAATCTTTAATAAAATAATACCTAGGCTTTGGTTTCAATGATCTGTATATTTTTTTCTGAATATACTTGCCCGATGATTAAAGAAAACAGACAATCTAATAAACTGGTACATCCCAGACTTAGCGAAGTCCGCCATTATTTCCCGTTAGGCCTAATGGTTCACTTACAGTTTCAAACTAATTTTATGACGAAATAGTGTTTAAAAGGCAGTTAATATATATCCAGATCACCGATTCTGATCTTAAAACAAAAGTTTGTATGTTTTATCATCAAAGGACAACATGCAGGAAATTGATACTTGCTACCTTACTCAGAAAAGGGTTAATGGTCAATCAGCTATCAAAACATAATGCTTATGAATGAGCAAGAGTTTGTCAACATTACTGATATATAAACTAGGCCTAGCTACTGATGCCTTGATTACATTTTGCTACGACACTAGAAATAACCGGGCTAAGGCAAGGGGCATTTTAAAAAAAATGTGGCATGGTCAGTCAATGTACCTTTTAAATAATCACAGGGGGAAGTTGTTTTAGCTTTCCTAAAAGAAGGAAGGCGAAGTTTACATTTTAGGCAACTTGTCACCCACTTATGAATGGCATTTTGTCTAAGTCTCAACATGTCTTGATACCGAGGCCACGTGCACTGCTTATTGCGCTACTTTCGGAAATAAACACAATAACGAAAGCTAAAGTTGTTTATTTGATGTACTTTTATAAATGACCACATGTACATCTCTGGGTCTTTCTGCCTTCGAATTCAATCACTGTAAATATCAGCACATTTTCCCACCCGGCCACCAGTCAAAGCCTTTGAACTTGCCGCCCAGCTATTGCATCATGTTCTTTTTATGTACTCTTATAAAATGGCAACATGTATGTATCAAGAGGTCTTTCAGTCACTGAATTCTGTCATTGTAAATAACAGCACATCTAACTGATCAACACATTTTCCCACAAAGCAGGTGGCTGAAGCAGGACTGGCAAGTCTTTGAATTTTACTGCACACCTATTACATGCATACGGAGGACTCCCGCCTCAGTGATTTTCTGTGTCCCAGATCAAAAATTGGCATCCAAATACGCATAATTAAGAGTTTCCGAGATCTCTGCAACAGACATAAAGAACTTGCAAAAAGGGACCATAAAAAATAATCATTCAAAAGGGCATTTTCAAACTAGTGAAATCTAAACAAAAAATTTGAATCTCATACTGAAGTTAATTTAGCTTTTTGGAAATGGTCACCTAGGGATCTCTGTATAATTTGGCATGGAAAGACCTTATGGCTTTTCAAGTCCCTTGCAATTCTTTTTACCAATTTACTCAATCTACAAAATGCTGATGACCTCTTCTTGCTAATATTGTGCCAAGATAAAAAGACTGAATTACTATTTAGCACACCATGACCCATAATTGAAACTTCTTGAATAGTACTTAAAAAATCTAATCAATCGATGCTAGAAGCCCCATTAATTTCAAATCAGGCCCGTCCAATATTCTGAGAGAGGTGCCTGTTGGGCTTGGAAAAAAAAAATAATCGAATTTGCCCGAGAAAACTTTGCACTGATGAAATGGGTAAATGTATTTTCAAGATGTTGACATACTTGCCATTATAAGGCACACTCTAATTAAAATCAGATCACCACTATCCTACATGAAGCGAAGATGTGATTTTAATTCAAATTGTAACATGAGGTGTCTAGCTAAAACACGATTTTGTTGGTTTTGTTGTAGTCGGGTTTAACGCCATTTTTCAGCACAAGATAGGCTATGCATGGCGGCCAGTATTTATGGTAGAGGAAGAACCCTGGGAAGAACCACCGACCCACGAGAAGCTACTGGCAAGCTTTCTCACATACCCACATTGACCGAATCCTTGACTCAAACCCACACAGAGGTGAGATGACAGTGATTGATAACGGAGAGCACTTAAGATCACTGCCACTTGGAGCCCACACGATTTTGTAATACTCCCAAGTCCCCAGACACAGTTGTGTTTTGTGATAACACATTTTTCTGTAATCTTCGAAAATAGAAAAAAGCGTACCACTTCAATATATGCCTGTTACATGTTGGATTTATAAATGGTAAACACTAATGATTGTAGCTCATGTAAAACTATCCTTTAAATAGCGGGAATTAAAAGAAAAAACGGTCAGGCTTAGTCCACTTTTTTTTTAAAAAGACCATTGGGTGAGATCACCATGCTAATTTGCATAAGTCAGGGGTCATGATACAAGGCAAAGTAGACGACTTCACACTATGATATTTTTGAGTAATAATGAATGACCGTCCTTTTTGAGATGCTCCCTTGCCTTGACCAGGTTAGTTCCAGTTCATATTAAATAGCTCAACGCAAAATGTAGGCTTCAAGCCATCAAATAGATGTTGATATCAACTGTACCGATAAAGAAACTGGCAGTCAGAGACAAGTGCTTTGTTAGCTGATTGGCCATTCCAGAGTAGGTTAGCTATTATTACTGCTGAATTTTTGCAGTTATCCATTGACGATAAAAATATACCAATTTGTGTTTCAAAACGTAAGCTTATTTAAATGGCAATTTGTGCTTTACAAATAGAATTGGTAACACTAATATTTTAACTGCTGCATGTACATTATTTTCTTGATAAAAATCAGTTTGGAACTGTAAGGGAAACTGTCATGGAGAAATAATGGCAAACATCACTGTGTCTGGGAAGTACCACTTTATTAGATTGTTTCTTTTTGCAAAACATTGGGCAAATCTATTAGGAAAATATGATTCATAGAAAGCAGTCTAAATATTACGTTATTGAAAATTTAGCTTTAAATGCTATTATGCAGGTCAGAAATATATAGGACAATGATAAGATACTATATATAAAAATTGTCTTGCTTTGCTCCCACTTCTCCTTGTTCAGCTCTCACTTCTCCCTGTTCTGTACACAAGGAGAAGTCACTTCTCCCCTAAATTCAAGTCTACCTTGACCCCCAATAGGTATGATCTGGATGTGGAACAACCCAATACACATAAATCAAAGAGATGCTAGATAAGTGTAGGAGAACAAAAGTTACCAGAAATCATTGCTAGGAATGATAATGTTTAGTGTGTGTGTATGTGTGATTTGGATTTTTAACGTAGCTTTAAAAAAAAATCAGTCATATCGCTATGATGTATGTAGTGTGGCAGTTTATAGTGATGTCTAGCAATGGAGCATCATGCCAAAGACATGCAGCACGATGTCATACCCAGTCACATTATCCTGACACGAAGCTGACCAGTCCTAACACTAACCTCTTTATGCTCTTTAAGCAAGGAAGCTGTTAGTACCACTTTGAAAAGTCTTTGGTATGACTCTACCAGGGTTCGATCCTGCAACCTCCCTCATCCGTGGCGGACGCTCTAACCACAAGGCCACTGGAGTGGTCATGAGAATGTTTAAGCCATATGTATTGTAGTTTTTTGACAAGTGTGAACAGCAGCAATGTTCAGTTGAAGTCAGATTTTACAACTTATATAAAATATATATACAGCTTATATAAAATGCAAAGCATGGTCATTTAAATTGTCAGAGTAACGTTTAAGTGTGAAACCATTTTGAAGCCAATTTAGGCAGCAATTCGCTATCAGCAAACCCATTAACAATAAGTACAGAACTCTTGGTCATAGGAGTTTTACCAGCAAAAAACAAAAGAAGAGATAATTGTTTGCACAAACTGCAAACATATCAACATATGTCAACTTGGTTCTGACCCAGATTCGCTCACAGAATCCAGCAAAGTTTGAACACCAGGACGATCCAGTCTCTAGTGAATGCAGTGACAAACACTAATGACAGCTGCATTACCGTCAAATCCCCATCTGAATTTATATTTGAATTGTAGCAATTGCAACACTGCGAGACAAATAATATTAAAAAATGGGAAATTTAGGGCACATGGAAATTGGAGTCCAGGCTTGTAAAAGCTAGAGCTTGTGATAAAATGCTTTACGTCACCAGCCCTGGGCCTGTGTTTAAAAAAAAATAATCTTTGAGCACTGTTGCAACAATTACAATTCCAGTAAAGGCAATTGGAGTAAATTGGACCTGCACAGACTGGCACATGTAAGTTAAGATCAGCTTTGGATCGACAACACATAAGAAATGTGTATCAGCAGGATGCTGCTGAAATTTCTTCAACACTATTGCTAGTAATCAATTCATTATTTAATGTACACAGAGTCCAAAATACATAGACTACACTACAAGTAACTGCACAAGTTACAGAGGGACCTCACAAAAATCCTTGAGAAAACCATTGGGGAAGGGGAGAGAGAGATTTGTATAATGGCTGAATCCTCGTTTTACAATCATGTCGATAATAATTGTCAATAAAGCTCTTATTCTAATGAAGTTCAAAATGTTCAACAACTGAAAGAAAGCCAACATTATTCCAACTGGTTTCAATAACCATCAAGAAAACATTTGCATAGTAAATCACTGCTTTTTGTTTTGTTGATTAGTCTGGTTCTCAGAGAGATATGTAATAGTTTAGTGCAAAGCAGTGAGTCTACCAAGCAGGGAAGCAGACTAACTATACCACCAAACAAGATTCCTTTTTTTCATAAACTACTGCAGGGGTCATGCTACCATGCCAACTGGACAACAAAGTCATACAAAAAATGTAAACTTTGCCTTCTGTTAGGAAAGCGAGAACAACTTTTTTTTGGAGGTACACTGACCGACCATACTTTTGGAGATGCTCCCTCGCCGTAGTCAGGTTAGTTCTAGTGCTGTGTTATAGCAAAATCTATTTATCAATTACACTGACAAACAAAAAACTTGCACATTAAAATATCCAGATCACCAATTCTGTTCTTAAAACGCCAGTCACTATTTACATACTATTGTTAAAGTATCAAAACAAGTCTGTATATTTACATTTTTTTAGGCAACTTAGTCACCCACTTTGCCTGGTAGGGGGCCATCCATTCAATTGGTATGCAAAAACTCTGGCAAAGCTTGATCACTCCCCCCCCCCGCCCATACACATGCATACTGTTTTTCACACCCTCCACTTGCGTTTGTACGTTTGATGCACCCAACAATTCTATAAGACAGCATATATTTAATCCACGCAAAAACCATAAAGGATTAATAATATTAACATGTTTCGTAAAACAAATAGTCAACTGACACCGAATGTATGGCTGCATCAAAGAAATAAGCTGTGCAACTTTAAAGAGTTTGTCTATTGTCTGCTAAAATACAAATGCAGACTGAACCCAGTCGAACAGGTTACGTATTAGTCAAATTATTATTGGTATTTCACCACCCACCCGTTTCCTATGCATACATAATCAATAGACCCCCCATACCATTTGCTGCCAACCTTCCAGGCTCACAATTAGTGAAAATAGGGATAAAAAGTCGTGAATTTGGACATGAATTCATGAAAAATACCATGACAATAACTCCATCCACTCCGACTGTCAATACTACACTGTATCAAGTTCGCAAAATAAAAATAAAACACTACATATATGCAGAAATATTTATTTATCAAGACATGATACTGTGGCAGACTTGAACTTCCTCAACTGCTTGATCGTAAATTTGTTTTCTAAACAGTTCCGACTTTTTGCCTGCTGGCTGATCTTGGGGACTAAAATTGCTGACAAATTTTCTGCAGCTAAGGAGGCCCTAAAGTCTGTCTTATTTTTCCTCACTAAAGAAAATACTCTTTCGGTTGCTGTGAGGAATGCACAGGAGCTGCAGCATTTTTGGTTCTTCCACAGGAAAATTTGGAAGCGATTTTTAAGTCCGGGAACATTTGTCAGAACAAATGTTTAACATGGTCTCCAGCTGATAAAGGTAGATTGTGTTCGACAAGAAAACTCACAAATAATGCTTCAGCGTTGGTAGCCTGCAGGTCTTCTGCCAATGGTTTAAAATTTTCCAGTGCTGAAATCTGCGAATTCTTAATTTTCCCAACTTCTACATGTTTTTTGCAACCGACATTCTTCCTCACATTGTCTCTGCGATGGCACACTGAGTGCAAAAAGCATGAACGAATATCAATGTTTAATGGCAGAATGCACGGCCAATATTTGATATATTCCAAATTAAAGTTCACTTTTTGAGTAATACATTCTTTTTCCTTGGTGGTGAAGACATTTTCAAGATGTTACATGCGATGCTGAACAGTAACTCAAATCAGTGTTTTGACGCATGCACGGAGCAAATTTCCGGTTAGGCCCCAGTTTCTCTCAAAAGCATTTGTAAAACTATTCTTATACATATAGATTAAAATAGGCTAAAATGCTTGCTACCGGGCCAACTGTACTAATCGGCTGTAGATCTACTAATATCGTGACCAGCAGTACCGGACCGTTTCGGCAACTGCGAATATCATGACTAGCGTTTAACGGGAAATCGGTTATTTTATCAAAGATTTAAAATAATTGAGGATTGGAAAATTCGTGAATTTTTGGCTTACGGCGCGAGTCCGTGAATCGCTGAAAAAGTTGTGAAATTCACACCAAATTCGTGAGGGTTGGCAGCTATGCCATACGTAAGCATATGCATTTGAGTTATCCCCCCTCCATGCATATGTACTAAATGGATGGCTTCTAGTGTGATCCCTGTATACCTGATGAAAAAATGGATGACCATTCCAGTGACCTAAATGGTTAGAAAGACCACCTCTGATGCAGGTCACGGGTTCGAATCGTTGTCAAAGACTTATAAGAATGGTACTATAAGCTGCCTTGCTTGGCACTCAACATTAAGAGGTTGACCCGATGTCAGGACAATGTGACTGAGTGGGACATGATGTTACATGTCTGAGACATTATGCCCCAATGTTAAACATCACAATAAACTGCAACACTACAGATGTCGTAGGGATACGACTGAACAATTGTTAAAGCTACATTACAAATCTAAATCAGACACCAAAAAAAGGATAATATGACTGGATTATCTTCCTGGCAGTGTTTCCCTTTACACACATTTGTGCATCAGGGATGCACACTGGAGAAAATTGACATACACATTTTGTTGCCGTGTGTTTTTTTGATGCAAAGGATTTTCATAATATGATCAGGATTTATTTAATACCCAATGCATTGGACGATGGATGGCATCGTATATACTTCGAGTATAGGCACTGACTGGTTCCCTGCTTTGTTTGCTCCCTGCCTTGCGCTCCTCTATTCATATAGCAAAGTGCAATGCAGGGAACATACAAAACAATGAACCAGACTAGCATAGGCAATGTTATGACGGAGTAGCTTCCCCATATCTCGCGATTTCCATCAAGTTCAGCAAGCTGTCATCTAGATGTTTAACCTCAAGGCATGCTGCACTAGAAAGTGATCTCCAGATTAAAACGTCATGCACTCAAAAGCATTAGCGAAGAAAGTGAAAGAAGCAGAACACAAAATAGTAACTGTGGATCTAACTTTAATGAAAAATGCAGAAAATAATTCCCTTGACTGGAATAAGGCACATTCATTATGATTACCGGTGTGACTTCTGATCGCGTGATTGCAAAGACTGCAAAAGTGAATAATCTTTTGTGACAGATTTTAGAATTTTTTTAAACCTGCCCTCGTTCGCCATATCTGGAAAACACATAACCTAAGACATTATTTCACAACAAAGAAATCAGTAAACTTGCAGAGACAAATGCGCTATTTGGATTACAACATCAGCGGGTCAGTGCAGATTTTGTTGGTTGCAATAAAAGAAAGACCTTAAAGTTCAAGTGTAACTTATTAGAAAGAAGATGAATCAGTATCCTCCTTGATATTTGGATAAATGTGTTCTAAGACGAAGTACAATGAAACCTATGATAGTACACATTTGATGAAAGACAGTACATTAACTCCCATTTGGTTAAAAAGATTTATTTGGGTTTTTGTATTGGCTTATATGTAATGTGTTGGCTATAATATTGCTTGAGGAGACTGTTAAAAAAGTACAACTTTAAAAGAAAAATGAACTAATAAAATTATTCTTTGAATGGACAATGCATTTGTTTGTTAATTGTGCATGTTGGTGTATTTGTATGTTTAGAGAGAGAGAGAGAGTATGTTGTGCAAGTTGCAATATCCTATTTCGAGCTGAAAAAGTATGAGTCGTATGAAAATTTGTCAATACATTTTTGACCCCCACATTCTGTATTTGACCCCTAGTTTTGACACCAAGGGGTTTTTTGTACCCTCAATTTTACACCCCTGGGGGATACACTGCTTCCTGGACATGCACAATTATGTTTTTGTAGGCTCTTAACTGACAACAGAACTGTGCTACTTGCATAAATTTTAAATCTTACTTTAAGTGTTTCTTTAGAAGTAAATGATGTAGTTCAAGCAACATTTTGGGCCAAATCAACCTGAGAGGTTCCCATCAGCTGTCTATTTTTATGTAAAAGTCAAAGTTACAAATTAAGAAAAAAATTCTAGCAAATTAATTTTAAGATGTGAACTTGGAATTGAAGCCTGGAGCCTGAAAAACTTTGCCAGAGTGACACCAACTTAAATCGCAGAAAATTTCAAGTGTGGTTATCAGTCAATGTCTTGGGAAGGAAGCTAAAAATGCATACATATTTAAAAATCTCTGCATTGAACGAAATATACAACTCCTACCTTTTTCAATTAACTGACAACACACTGACTGGTTTTCATTCATTATTACTGTAATATTTTCCATCATAATAAACACCTTAAAAAAAGTGGGATACAGAAATCATGAACATTTTAACAAGGCTTAAAACATCAAATTATCTTCCTTTAAAATAAAAACATACAGCAAGGAATCAGGATAACATGTTTGAAACTGACCAATTATTATGATATATGTACATACTTTATACATCTTGATATACGTTTCCATGCAGCATTCCTACCTTTACAAATCCCTTTATCTTCACTCATCCATCATTAAATTATGTCCTGAAAAATGTATGTCCTTAATAATAAACCTATTATTCCGGTAGAAGGAAAATAATTAGCGCTCCCTGTTCCCTAGATTTTAAAAAAAAAAATCCAACTCGCGAAAATACGTGTTACACAAAAACCCCTTACACAAATTATCATATCTGCAATGTATAATTTATACTAATTAAATATAGCGATGCTGAAATTTAATAATAAGTTCTGGAAAAAAATCATCCCATTCAAGCTATGTTCTTGATTCTTCGTCGTCTGCAGAATATAATCAGTTCGTACACAACACACCCACCCACTTCCCTTGTAGTCTACTTTTAAAAATAGTTAAATCACTACATCAGCGATACGTTATTCTAATAACAAAAATAAATAAATAAATTAAAAGAAATGTGCATATTATATCTATACTAAACGAAGATAAAATGCTAACCACACAAAATAATTCTGGCAGTCGAACATATCTCCACCGCCCTGAACCAGATATATTAAATGGTCGATTTCGCGCGAAAACAACCGGAACTTTCAGACAATGGATAACAAATGCCGATACCGTGCCGGTGCCCGTGCTCGATGTACAAAGAATTTGTTAAAAATCGATATAAGTCAACTATCTCTCTCTCTCTCTCTCTCCCTCTCTGTCTCTGTCTCTGTCTCTCTCTCTCTCTCTCTCTCTCTCTCTCTCTCTCTCTCATCGTGCGATGACACAAACGAAAATCCTCTACGCCCGTCATTTAACATATTTTAGCCAGTGTTGCTTCGATGGTAGAGATAGAGAGAGACGGGGGGGGGGGGCTTTGAACATTGTCATATTTAATTAATAATAATCGATTTTTAGAACATTATATGTTTAAGAAACAACAACAAGAAGAAAACATTAAATACATCATAATATGTGTACCACGTAACCGATAAATTTACTGTATAATGACGACATGGTTTGTATCATTGAAAAACACTGTAGATAAATCCCAAAGAAAGCACACACATATCGTTATGACGAACCGTATTCTTGTAGGTTACTTGGTGTAATTTCTATTTCAAGATTTTAATCCATCCCAAACTCATTTTCTTTCTCATTCCACATGAGAGGGGAGGAGGAACAGAAAGCAAAAAAGATCGCAATGAAAATGTGTTCCATATTAAGTTTATTTAGAAAACTTGTATTATTAATACGTTTTATCGTTATTTTCATACGTCACCAATGATTAATGTGTGCAGATTGATCATTGATCTAGAATCAATTGCACACGGTCGCAATAATGTTCATGTATGCGTATTATTGCGCCATGGGCGGATCACAATTTGGTATATCAAAATGCTTTAAACCAACACTTTAAATGCAACGTTATTTTTAATGTATGTGGTATATATATATATATATATATATATATATATATATATATATATATATATATATATATATATATATATATATATATATATATATATATATATATAACAAGTCTGTTTTGTTGCATTGAATCACATTTAAACTTCGAAAGGAGTAAAATATGGTCTCCAGAGCACGAAATGGTTGTATTTGTTTTCTATTTTTATGCCTTTCTTATTGTAAAAAAAAATACTTTTGTTCTTTTTCTTATGAGGAAAATATAACGCATTCGGAAGACGATGATAATTGATTGGAATTTTAGAAGCTGATTTCGAAGTTGCAGTACAACTTTATGATCATCATAAGGACTACCCTGTAGCACATGTAGGAATCCCCATTATCAACTCGATTACAAATCAAAGTAACAGATGGGGAGAAAACACAATCTTTAAAAAATAAAATAGTATGCATTGTAATTGTGCAAAATATTTGGTAGAGATTTCGTAGAGCATTTTGTTGGGGTCAGCGCGACACGTAATCATTAGAACTGATTGCATTGGTTATGATGGCTATAGCTTGACATCATGTAATAATTAATCGGGTCTGTTTGGGTTTTAATTGATTTTTAATTACGGCTCGTTTGTTTAACGGTTCGAACCAGAGGAGAGTGTTATGGTAACCCGAGGGACTCCAAGAAAATTTATAAGTAATTTCTTTCGTTAAAAAAATTGTCGAAACGACAAGAGGGTCCGGAATATTTTTAAGACCTGTATCTAGAGAAGAACGGGGAATTCTGTGATGATTAAACAGCGAGAGCTCGGATAAAGCACAAGGTTAGTATCGACTGCATGGAATGTGTGCTAATTTATGTTTGTTTGTAATTATTGATGAATTTAGTTATTTTAAATTCATGCTTCAATTTGCCTTGAGTTCAGAAAAAAATAAGTGCATGTTTTATGGTTTATATGTGTAAGATGTCATACCATATTTCGCTGATATCAGTGAGTTCAGATTTAGGGGCTTGGTATGTAATACGAATCATGTAGTATAAGATTCCATTTATTTCTTCTGAAGTAAATTGCGTAAATATGTAAACTATCTGTCTTAAATGATTTGTATCATTTATGCTGACGATTAATATTTTATGTCTGAAAGTATGTGTCAATGAATCGATAATTAGTAAGTAACGTAGTTAGGAAAATGAGAGAGAGAGAGAGAGAGAGAGAGAGATCATTAGCAGTGATTTAGGAACGACCGGAAACACCAAGTACTGCTGTCATGCCAGCAATTTCATCTCGATCTGTTACTCGATCATTATGATGAAATTTGTTCTATCAGCATCAGACTGGATAAATGAACTTCGCATAATGTTTAACTCTGTTTCTGAGAGAAAGCGAATTATTCTCGTCTCATTTTGTTGTTGTTTGTTTATGTAATTAATTAAATTGTTGTATATTTTGTATAAGGGTGCTCCTGTTATTCTATTATATATCTCTGTTCAGATCTGTGTTATTTCATCCCTTAATTTCATATTTTATGTTATTAATTGCTCGATCCGGGCATTTAAACGGTGGTCGATAATCTCGTAGATAACGAGAACCAAAAACGTTAAGTAGTGGGTAAGCTCTCCCACCATTCACTATTCTACCACCTCGCCATCACATGCACACTCGAAATGTAGAATCCTATGCTAGTGACTACGGACATTTTAATATCGTATCTAAAGTCGGGAGTGAAGCTAAATAAATGCACAAAACTATACTAATTAATCAAAAGCCATGACTAAGTAATATTTTGATTTTAATACAATTTTATGTCAGTAAGCAGGCAATGATTTCACATTAATGAATGATCATTTTAATAAATAATGTGGTCCATATAAAGCCTAGTTGTACACGAATGTTGAAATAATCCTTTATATTCAATTTCGTTTAAAATCTAGTGTATACAATTGGTTACATTGTGAAGTTCTATATTTATTTTATAAAGAAAGCTAACGCCAGTTAACATGCTCATTAGAACTTGTTCTTATACTCATTGGCCAAAAACGTATTCGCTTTGCTCATGAGGACATTGTAGCTTTTTTGCCCTCAGTATTTACCATTGCGGTCATTTTGAAAATCCTTCTGTCTTGCAATCGATGCCCACTCAGAATGGATGATAAGATCGATATGGGACTCTCGCCAAAAAACTTATTGTGATATCGAGTTGCTCCGAAATGAAGATGGTGCTGATCTAACATCTAGTATGGCTGACACTTCAGCCTAGGGGCGATTATTGCCAGTCGACCTCTTACTCCGATATATTGCGATATAAATGATTGTATTCCATTATGTATCGATATCAATGAGTTATATATATATATATATATATATATATATATATATATATATATATATATATATATATATATATATATATATATATATATATATATATATATATATATATATATATCAGTCTTTTATTCATGGCAGTAAATTGTACAAATTATCTTTAGTTGGATTTTGCCTGCCTGACTAGGGTCTGTTTTAGGAATCTTAAGAGCGTAAAATTACAAACGATCTATAAACAGATACTGATGCATTTGTCGACAAGTACTAATAATAATCTTAATAATAAGACTTGATAATGACTTTGGATTAATTTCTTATTCGCAGATGGAGTTTGGACAGTTCTAGAAAAAATAAGTAATTTCTTTTTGTTTGCGCTTGATCACATTAATAGGCAATTCGAGATAAATTGAGTAGTTAGATCTGTCAAGATGGGTACATTCTGAAATATAGCCGTAATAGAATGCGTTCACAAGGAACTGACAAAGCAGTTGGAGTCATTACCGTTTTAGAGCCATTCTTATTTCTCTTATTATATATATATATTTATATATATATATATATATATATATATATATATATATATATATATATATATATATATATTCTGATCACAACACAAAGACTTTCTCATTCACATCCTTTACCTCAAACAGTAAATATCAGCAACGCCAACATTAAATTCACACAATCAGTACGAAACCTAGGTGTTACTCTGGACAGTACTCTCACATTGCACCAACATGTCATGAACATATGCAAGGCTGCATATCTTGAGCTGACACGCATCAGCTCAATTCGCAAATATCTTTCAGTTGATGCCAGTAAAACACCTGTGTGATCATTAGTACTTTCAAGACTGGACTATTGTAACTTAATTCTGTCTGGTTCATCTCAATATCTACTCCAGAAACTTCAAAAAGTTCAAAACACAGCTGCTCGGATCATACTTAGAGTACCACGATCAGAGCACACCTCCCCTCTGCTCTGTACCCTACACTGACTATCCAATGTATCCAGAATCAAACACAAAATTTGTTCTCTGTGCTACGTTTCACTGTCGGACTCTAGTCCAACATACCTATCTGACCTCACCCAGGTGTACACACCAGCAAGATACTTACGCTCCTCTTCTGACAAGTGTATACTCATTATTCCCACTATGAAAACAAAGTCATATGGACAGCGTTCTTTTGCATACCAGGGCCCAGCAACGTGGAATGAATTGCCCACTGAACTTGGACACAAAGACACAGTGATCACATTCAAGAGGGCTCTCAAAACTCACTTATTTCGACTGCAAGAACAAAGTTAAAGACCTAGTAATGTTTCCTACCTGAAATATTCTCAGCATGTTTTTTTTTTATTTTTGTATGTTTTTCTAATTTTATGGTGTTTGTTTTTGTAATAATTTTATTATATGTTTTTTTATCTTTTAGGTGTTGTTTAATGTTGTAAAGCGCTTAGAGCTTCTAAAGATTAGGCGCCATACAAAGTCCTCATTATTATTATTATTATTATATACACACACACACACACACACACCTGATGAGTACAATGAATGCAGTCACTTAAATCAGTGGGATTTATTTTCAAGCAAATATTAATTTATACAATTATCCAAACTTAGCACATGAATACACAAAGAATTTTTTTTTAAAAATGATTTTATATCCAATATATCTAGGTCAAGGTCAATAGCCATGTGATGAAATTTGTCCTACATTTACATGTATTTGGTGAACAGGTTAAGTGATACATGCAAGATAATGTTTTCTTTAACAAACTTTGGATATTTCTCAAAACAGATGGCTTCAGCATTTAAAAAGAACAAACGGATCTCAGATTCCTGAAAATTATTTCAGCCAGTCAGTCCTGTTGGGGGACTCTTGTTTATATGAATGATTACCAACGGGAAAATTCGGGGGTATATCTTATTTTTTAATTCTGAAAACCTGAGTAAATAATGTACAAAGGCAAACCTCTTGAGCAGAACCATATAAGATAGAATCTATCACGCAACGAAATACTAAGCCACTCTGTATATGAATAAATTTTTTTTTCGTAATATAAATATGTTACTTTTAACAAACAGCATATTTTAGGTTGTGTATTTTTAATTGACACAAGTACTACTTTGTTCCGTAGGAATTTTGTGCTGATTCTTTTTTTATATCAAAACCTATGGAATCAATCCACTTTACAAATCTGAGGTTTCTTTTGGCTAAACAGGAGAGGGCCTATGTTGTTTTGCTTGAGGTCTTCATACTGCAAAGATCTCACATCACAATGAAAGAGGCCAGATTTAAAGATTTAAAGAGACATTTCGACAGATTATTCTCTCTCTCTCTCTCTCTCTCTCTCTCTCTCTCTCTCTCTCTCTCTCTTGTTTCTTAAAACGATCTCAAAAGCATGGGTAAGAGTACAGTTTTGTATATATCGTCAAATAAAAAATAAAACAAAATTAATGCTATCATTCCCAACGGAGTAGGTTTTTCGTGAAATAACACATCATTAAATTGTTACAGGACTAATAGAGATAGTTGGGTGTGTGAGGTAATATTCAATTCATTTCCTATATTTAATAAAAGCAACGTTAGAATTTTAATATTCATAGGGTAAATGACATATTACTGCGGGGGCGGGGGCGCGGCCGGGTCCCGCTCGTGACAGAGTGGTGTAAAGCGCTCGCCTTCACAGATCATCATCTTTCCTGTCTGCGTTGGTTCGTGTCTTAGGTTCGGCTAGCGTTTGGTCGTGAGTGAGTTTGCCAGTAGTTGTGGTTCTTCCGAGGTTTCGCCGGGTTCTTCCTCCTCCACATATTCAGGTCGCCATGTAAAGCCTGGAAAATGGTATTAAACTCACAACAACATATTACAACACTTTGTCATGAACATTTATTCCAAATATAATTTCATAAAAATATAAACGATACTGATAACTGTATTTTAGATTGATATCACGCCGTTCGATTGAAAATGGAATCTTAAGTTTATATCATTTAATATTTCCCTTAGATTAAAGTTTTCCTTTCATCAAATATTTATATGGCTAGATAGTTTGTTAATTTTCAGTAAATTGCACTGTCATAGTTTTACAAAATATTTCATTGGGCATTCCATATGTTAATTTTGTAAGTAAAAAGTATATGATAGTTGTAACGGTAATGAAGGGACCAAGATTTGTACAATATTCTCCGTAATCTTTACTCACTAATGTAGTCCGTCTAAAAGCGTTACCATTGTAGTACCAACTGCTGTCGAGTGTATCGATTTCCACTTTCAAATATGTGTGATGTATAATTATTTTTTTATACTTAAATTGTCATATGAACTAATTAGCTAGCAGTGTACTGGGGTAACGTAAACATACATACATACGCATTACAGACCACAATATTTTTCATTCGCAAATCTGCTTTTTTGCTGTTCTTTTTACTTTTTGGTGTGAGTAGAATGTTAGTAAAAGTGGTCGTGGTAGTGAAGTAATGAACTTTGAAAACTTGCAATAGGCCAATACTATCTTAAGATGTTCCAGTGAAACAAAGCTTTGAAGCACACATGAACATTTTAACGTGGAAGACCAAGGTGTAATATGCTGAAAAAAGAAATGACATAAGTAATTATTGGTGTCACCGAGACTTGAATATATAGTATTTCAACCGTCGAAACTGGTGTAATGTATGCTTAACGAAGAAAGTCATTCATGAAATTATTTTCAGTAGAACTATGCAACTGGTGTCATGTATGCTTAACGAAAAAGTTCGTTCATGAAAATTAGAATATAATTATTAAATTGGTGTAATGTATGCATAATTCTAAAGACTATTAATTAATTTAATTACGAAAGAATTATTAAATTGGTGTAATGTATGCTTAATGAAAAGCGGTTATTAATGACATTAATTAAAAAAGTACTATTAAATTTGTATTTTGAGTCATAATTAGACTAATCTGAAAGAAAAACTCCCAGTGAAAAACATAAAATTATAATGCTTATCGGCTTTTTTCCCCCTAATCTGAAGGTATGAGAGGGACAAACATGGAGATCTTACCAACATGGCTGCACAACTAACTATACAGATTAGACATCTTCATCCAGTCGCACTGATACAGTGACTTTGAAGTTCAGTTATCCTTTGCAGAAACGGAGTGGATCGAGAAATATTCACATATTTTAATATAGTGATGATTATCTGACAGTGCTCCAGTGTTATTTTATTAGACATAGACCAAGGGAAGTGGCCTTTCCAAGTATTAAATGCAACCTACACTTTAGTATTTACTTCTCAATGAAAAACATTTTATAGAGAACATTTTTTCCTACCTCAGTAATAAGTTAAGCTTGTACACATTTCTGGAACGACCTGAGGAATAATGAGTTGTTTCTTGCCAAAGGAGAGCATGATGTGTGAGAGAAATAAAAGAAGCCAGACGTACATAGTGTGACCCGGAAAGAAGAAACATCGTCGTGTTTCCCATTCATCAGTACCTAGATAAAACTCAGCTGTGAATGGGGTTTTTTTTTAGGTGTTTTTGTTTGTGTTTTCATGGCAAAGATGTATTTCGACCATATGTTGCTTTTAGACAGTGATTAGAGATTTGTGCATATAACAAAATACCCACCTGCCAAGCCAAAATATCATTTAGGATGGTGTCTGAAATAATGATAATGGCAACAAAAACTTGCATGCGAAATAATATCAATGCGATTACAGAGCACGATATAAACGTATTTTGTACGGCATGAGATACTATCATCCATGAAGACTATACAAAGATAAAAATAGTTCTTCAATAACCTTAAATTCGATAGTCTCTGTGACATGAGTAGTTAATGTGGGCTTTTTGCGAACAATAGACAAATACATTAAAGCCCCCCCCCCCCCGGCACGCTTACCGACAAGCCTTTTCGGCACACCTGGGCACGTTTACAGACAATGGGAATTTAGCATGGGGAATATTGGTCCTGTTTTACGGACAAGGGAAAGTTGTCAAACTTTGTGAACGTGAATACTCGGTCAAAGCCCTAGCTGCCTACATTACTTGTGTGACAAGGAAGAAATAGGGATCCAACAGAGGAGATTAAAAGACCATCGGAACATATTCGGTGGAAGGCTGGGACATAGAAAATCCCAAGAACGTGTACGAGTTTAAAGGATGATGATTTCACGGATGTCCCATCTTCTACCCTCAACGTCATACTACAAATCTGTTTTTCAACGTACCATGGAAGAATTGCTGGAAGTTAGAACAGCAAGGAAACCAAGTGGTGGAAATGTGGGAACACGAGTACAATCACCGTTTGAAAACCGATTGCGAGTTTAAACTAATATTGGAAAGTTACAAGTTGGTGGACCCACTGAACCCGAGACACAGTTTGCACGGAGGACAGACAAATGCCACCTGTTTGCTGTACCACGCCGACGAAGACAAAGGAAAGAAATCAAATAATTGGACATATGTTCGCTGTATCCTTACGTGTGGAAATATTGTTGTCACTTTTCCATGATTGATGACGGAACACATCGACCAGGACAATATTTGACAATACGAAGGATTGATCAAGTGCAAAGTCTTGCCTTCCACTGACTTGTACCATCACGTTTTACCTCAAGATTGCCAAGGAAACTGGTGTTTCCTTGTGCCGTACTTGTGCAGAAACGTGTAACCAAGACCAGCCTTGTTAACACACCCAGGAAGAACGCGAACTGACAGGATCGCGCCCTGACAGGATCGCGGGTCAGCGTGGTATTGTTCAAAGCGCAGGACCTGGGATACCAACTGTTAGAAGTGTACGAAATTTACCACTTTCCCAAGACAGAAAAATACCACAAGGGTGACAAAACTACGTGAATACCTTTTTGATACTGAAGCAAGACGTCAGCGGATATCCTTCATGGTGCCAGACTCCCGAAGACCAAAATAAATTTAAAGAGAAATACTGGGAGCAGAAAGGCATCGCTTTAGACCACATCGAGAAAAACGAAGGAAGACGATCGTTTGCCAAAATGATGTTGAATTGCTTGTGGGGCAAAATGGCACAACGACCGTGTTTACCCAAGACGGAGTATTTACCCGATCCTTCCCGCTACTTCGAAATGATTCACGACAAATCAAATACATGAAACACGTAGACATCCTTCTTGAGGACTTAATCTTAGTCAATTACGAAGACGAATTGGACTTTGTAGAAACCGGCGAGTTTGGAAATGTCATCATTGCGGCTTACGTGAAAGCCCATGCTCGCTTAAAATTGTACGAAGCTTTTGAACTGCTAGGAGATGGTGTGTTAAATTTTGACACGGACAGTTGAATCTACATCGATCGTCTGGGTCACTGTTACCCTAAAATCGAAGGAGACCGTTTAGAAGCCTGGACGGACGAGCACCCCAAAGACAAGATTCTCAGTTTTGCTATTGGCGGTCCCAAATATTACGGCTACGAATACCGGGACCAACAAGAAAAAGTGCACTCGGAGTGTAAAGTAAAAGGATTGACTTTCAATTATCGCACCAGTCGAGTGGTGAACTTTGGCGTGCTGAAAGAAGCTTTGCAGTTAGGACAGGATGGAAACTTTAAATTGACCACGTACGAGCCGCACAAGATTGTACGTTTACCCACACAAGAAATTGTCAGTCGCCTTTTAGAAAATTGTGTACCAGAAACGAGTGCGGCTTCCCAATCACTTCACTTTACCGTACGGTCATATCGATATTAGTCAGCTTAGTAAAAGGGACAATGTCCAAGACCGATAGTTCATTCTACCCATCATTCAAATTCGGGGACTCTCAAGCGGAGTACGATGCTGTCCCTGGCGATTGCAGGGATGCCATATGCGATGACCTTAGGGATACAATATCACATCATGGGAATTCTGCTATGAATACTTCAGTAGGACATCATGGAAACTTTGATATGAATACCACCACAACACCTACCATGGAAAGTGATCATGTGTGTGTCAAACCTGTCGGATGCGAAAGCCATTCCACTCGTTATCGTGGACACTTTACTGGTTTTCATTGTCAATGTCATCCTCCACGTGAAACCATGCAGCGACCCCCCTACGGATGTCATCCAAACCCCGAGTAAACTCCTACGGATTTCAACGTACCCTGTGTGTTTGCCTACATACTGCAACTTTGAAAGTCGATTCCAAACCTTCATAGGAAGATGGCCTAAATATGTGGGAGGACCTACCCCCCTCCCCCGAAACATTAGACAGGGCCGGATTTATCTACTTGGTCATAGGGGAGAAAGTCAAGTGCTTCAGTTGTAGTATGTCACTTCACGAATAGGAGCAGAAAGATTCGGCTTACCTGGAACGTGCTCGATGGTCTCCAAACTTTCACTACCTTCCTTTAGTAGGACGACACCAGTAATCTGTGGAGGGACACTTTACAAGAGAACATTCGTGGTTTGCCTGTGGAGCTTGAAAAACGCATTTATCGAGAGTTGGTCAAAATACAAGTGAAACACAAACTCAAAATCATTTCTCCATTTTTAAACTTTGGTCTTTTGCAAAGTAAACGAAGATTGATTATGGGAGGACACTACTTCCGTCACAAATATAAACGAAGCTATTGGCAACGACACAGCGATTCCTGATTCTTGGAGGATCCTGAATGGATACTGTACAAGAGAACATTCTTGGTTTGCCTGTGAAGTTGAGAGAACGCATTCACCGAGAGTTGGTCAGAAAACAACTGAAACGCAAATAGCAATTGCATCCGTTACGTCACCGATGTTTAAACCATTGGTACCTAAATGATATAACAGGACTGAGTCATATGAAAGTTTTCCAGTGGTTAGACATTGTTAAACTGGACGTAGGTGAGAAGGATTGGTTTGTTGTGACTCATTCTTTTCAATACAAGGTAGACACCCTGCAATGGATTCCATAAGAAGATTAAAGCATTACCAAAATCTTTTACACAATGTAAACTTAGTTCAAGATGAAACTTTCGAACGGAATGTGATATGCAAGTTAGTGACTAAACCATTTAGATTCACACTGGAATAAGATCATCTCTGTGCAGAAAGTACACGTATTGCCTTCGACAAAAAGAGGCATAAGAACAGGCTATTATGCCACGGCCTTTATCAGTGGTGATACAACACATTCCTTGGAAGGAAATCAATGACAGTTTTCAAACTGTGGAGGATTACCAACGCTTATTATATGAACCGTGTCCACTGAATTGGGGTCATCGTGTGGTGTGTGTCTTAGTGACTTCCTTTCTGGGATTTCGTTTAACAGCCGATTCCTTCTAGGCTCTTTACGAACGGTACTTGCCACCAGATAAAACATGAAAGTGGTACCTTTAAATGTCCACGAGAGACTCATTCTGTTAAAAGTCTTGCGCTTTCATGTCGATACATCTCGACCGCTACGGAAAAAAGATTCGTCAACCTTTAGGTACTGAAAATGTGTATGCAACTTGTGACTTACTTCCTCATTTGACAGATATACGTGACTGGAAAAGTTGGGGTTTCGAGGCTTGGACCAAAGAAATGGCCAATTATGCCCAAAAGTTGTGATCCTAAATTCAAACGTCCAGTGAAATAGTGACTTTTAAACCTATGTTAGTGCCAGTGCCAGAAAAAGAACCAGACACTAAGGAAAACCTATGGACATTCCCGAAAGACCATTCCGGGAGGAAACCTGTGTGACTGTACCCAATGTAGAGAATGTAAGAACAATACACACTGAACCTAGGACACCTTTGTTACCAAAACCACATTGCTCAGTCACTTGTTTATCTTCCTCTTTCGTTGTGATGTGTATTTTTTTTTTTCTTTTTTTTTTTTTTTTTTGCTGTACTTAACTGTTTGGCTTTCATGTATTTTTGTCTTTCGTGTTGTTCCATTTTAAACATGTGTTGAAATAAACGTGTCCTGAAAAAGTATAAAAGCTCTTGTCTTGTCTGTCTTCGTGTCAAAAGTGACATTCCACGCAATATGCATACCTCTGCTATCTCTCCTGCCGCTTTCTCCACTTTCAAAGTCATCGACGAAAACTTAGATCGTGCTAGTCGGGAGGCCTTGTATCTATGCCATCCCTTAACATGTTTATTGCGTTACTCAGCGGTTCAGGCAAAACCGATTTTGTCAAACGTTTGATCGAACATAAACTTCATTTGATCGTTTCTCCGCCTCAACGGATCGTGTGGTGTTACAAAGAGTGGCAATCGGCATACAGTCTCTTGCGAGAAAGTCAAGGTGATTGTCTGGTCATTGTCTAATCACCCAATGCATAACCAAAGCCGTAGAAAATAATAGTAGTTATAAAAAAGAACACCGGCATAGCATAACAATCGTCTGTATTTATGAAAATTAATTTTACCATCGTTCAAACTTCTTCTCTTACTGTTTTTTTTCTCCTTCTAAAGCGTGTCATCATTTTTTAAAATTACACTACTGAGTTAAATCTTTTTATCTAAGACAACTAAGCCATTACGCTACATATATGAGGGTATGAGGGTATTTTATACGAAGAAAATAAAACGTTTCCTGGTAAAGTATTGATACAAATGAAATATACTTCTTTTTAAGAAACCCAAGAGCAATAAAAAATATCGGGAAAAAAGCTGAAAACATGTACTAAAATGTACTAAATTCGAAACATACAAAAATAACTGATTAAATGTTGTTCCAAAATCGTAAAGAAAGGAAAACAGTATTGTCATCCCCACGAGGGATTTGTAATTGTTAAATGACCGTCAAAAATAGATATCGATCAATGGTACATGGGACTATCATGAGCTAAAATCATGAATACAGTAAAGTTTATTGACCGTATTTAAAATGGCTCTATCGTGAGGTAAGAGTAAAGATCGCTTAAAGGTACGTGTTATATTCATTGTGTAAAGAGAAGGTACTTAAGGTATCGAGCGATCGAGTCTCCGCTCCGTCAAGCCACGAACTGGGGTGGAGGTGGGGGTTGGAAGGGGTGGGGTTTGTAGTCGTGAAGGATGGAATATACTTATATTTGTAACAATCACAATTATTTGCTTTTAAAGGTAGCCATCAATATGAGTTTTATCGTTTAGCCGTCAGTGGTGTACGTTTTATATTTACTTTACACACTTGTTCCTGACAACTTTTAAACACGAAAGCTCTTCCTTTGACGAACCCAGGATCCGTTGCATCGAATCTGTTTACAACAGTCACAATGTAGCTCTGGTATTAAGTTACAAAGGCACACAGAGCGATGTTTTATTTTAGTGTAGATATCCAAATATTATATATATATATATATATATATATATATATATATATATATATATATATATATATATATATATATATATATATATATATATATATATATATATATATATATATATATATATATATATATATATGTGTGTGTGTGTGTGTGTGTGTGTGTGTGTAACTTATGATAATGAAATTAAAAGATAATTTTACTTATTAACAAAATTATAACATCAAGCATAGAATAATCTGATCACTTGCAGGTCCCTCGTAAGACGCTTTCCTACGACCACCTTCCCAATTTTAATCAGACTTTGAAAGTGAGACAGCAAAAGAAAGTTACAGAAACCTATAGGTCCCAAATCTGCGATAAACTTCACTGAATGGCAGCTGCCATAACGAAGCATTGTAAATAACGCAAGTTTCGCTCGCATTAAATTTTGCGAATTTAGAGAGGAAATTTAATTCGCGAAATGTATTATTATAAACAGCAAGCAGGTAAACAGTATGATGAATGCTAACCAGAAGAACATCGCGAAAAGGCTAGGACACTAGTACCCTAAATGTCTCGACTCGCACAAACTTAATAACTGACAGTATCTGAATTGTATAACCTTTTGACAATGTCCCCATGATAATTACAAATCATTTTGTAAAGAGTACCGAACCTCCGGTTACATTATTATTATTATTATTATTATTATTATTATTATTATTATTATTATTATTATTTGGATATGGTATAGTTTTACCCTTTGAAGCACACAGTTTCATAATGACAAAAGAAGAATGAAGGGGTATTTGATTATATTTCTTGTCTTGTACAAACCCTCTTTTTCAAATAAGATTTATTTTCATCCTGTAATGCAATTTTAATCGCATCTATTTCTCAACATGGCATAAGTCTCGTTACGACAGTCGCTTTGGCAGCAATTTTGTTGATAAAGATAACGTACATGAGGGTATTTTATACGAAGAAAATAAAACGTTTCCTGGTAAAGTATTGATACAAATGAAATATACGTTATTTTAAAGAAACCCAAGAACAGTATAAAACATGGGGGGGGGGGGGGAAAGCTGAAAACAAGTACTAAAATGTACTAAATTCTAAACATACAAACATAACTGATTAAATATTGTTCCAAAATCGTAAAGAAACAAAAACAGTATTGTCATCCCCACGAAGGAGTTGTAATTGCTAAACTACCGTTAAAATAGATATCGATCAACGAACGGTACATGCAGTGGTTAATTGTTGGTTGTTTGTTGTTTGAATAAAAAATGTTGAGTTTTCAAAACACATTGTGTCCGTCATTTGTTTTCAATTTTTATCATTATACATGCACTTTGACTTCTCTCTATCTCTCCCCCTAAAATCAAGAATCATAGGGATTTTTTTTTTAATCGCGTACTCGTTTGAACCATATAAAAGGAGGCAGTCTCCTGTCTGACCATCCATTGTTGACTCATCCTCCTTTGAAGATGTGTTCATGACTACCCAAACTAAAAGAAGCTTACGTGAATTTGCATCGTGTCAGGCAAGGCCTGATGATCAAGCCTGAAGAGATAGAAAATGTCAGAATTTTGAAAGTGACCGAAGACCTGATAGAAGAGCTCCACAGAGAGGAAATCAAGAAAGAAAAAAAGAAGAGTGGACGGAGAAGTATAGACTTCAGAAGCAAAGAGAGCAGACAGGATAGCAGCAACAGCAACAGCAGGAACCAGACAGAGGATCTTATTAACTGCCGTGTAGACACGAAAGAGTTCTCCTTCTCTTTCGGAAGAAGAAGACCCTGCCCTATGGTAAAGCCTGCCACCAGACGGGGAAGCAATCTTAGACCATAAAAGACTGCCATAACTCCCCGTGCACAAAAACAGCCCTTTTCAGGGCTACCTCCGATACTCTAGAAAATTCATACTAGTTCAATTGCCATACATTTGTGTATTTGTAGTTGTCTGTACGTTAAAAAGTAGAAGTGTGTCTATAAGCACTTCGTTTTCTTAGCTTGTCAAATAGTCTCTATGTGTCTGTGTTTGTACTTAGTGTTTGTAGGTAAAAGGTGCGTGAGTGTTTCTTTTAGTCCGCGCGTTCCATGTTTTGTGGTGATGATCTGGACAATGTAAGTTTTAGTGTCAGGGGATGTTTTCCTTCAAGTCTGTGCTTCAAAATATAAAGGGAAGCGTTCGTCAGTCTGGCTATCCATCGTCAACTAGACAACATGAGCAACAGAATAGCGAAACTATTGGAACTCCAAATGCACCTGCAGTATGCCAGGCGCATTTTAGACGTGTTGGCTATGGAGGTCATAGCCGAACAGGGCATGATAAAGGAGGAGGAAGAGGAAAAAAAAAAGAAACAAGAAGGAGAGGAAAAGAAGAGAGGGATCCTGCCTTAACTCATGATAAGACCTATGTGACAGGTCAAGCCTAAGGAGTGGACAACTACACAGGCAATAGCAGCACCACAGCCACAGCCTCTGCCACCAGTGCAAAGACCAGTGGTTCGCCATATTGAAAACTGGGAAGAGAAAATAAGGAGCCTACAGCATTCACGCGTGTGGCACAGGAGAAGACAGAAGGAAGTCTTCACTATCCCTGAAAGTGAAGACTGGAAGAATGAAGATAGCAACCCCCCTCTGCGTTGCCAGCCACAACCTTAAATTGGGAGTAGGATTGGAGCCGGAGATGTGTCCTTGGTGCCAGGCCTGGGAGATGTAACCATTAGCGAGGTGTATTTGGAGTTTAGAAAAGTAACTCATCTCAGTGCTAACCAAATCTCTAGAAAGGAGACTATTCAAGTTGCAAAATTGCGTGAGTGTGGAATATTATGATAATAAACACTCACTCCTTTACTGATGTGATTGTGTGTGTGTGTGTGTGTGTGTGTGTGTGTTTTGTTTGTATGCGTTCGCGTACTTTGTGTGGATAGTAGATTTGGGGCATGTATGCGTGGATAGTAGTGTGTGTTTGTATGCGTGCGCCATCGTTTGTGTGGATAGTAGATATTGGGGTTCTTGATAGTAAATATTGAGATTTTTTATAGTAGATATTAGTTTTTTATCCCTTCACATTTGTGTGGATAGTATATATTGTTGTTTTTGATAGTAAATATTGTTTTTTTATAGTAGATTTTGGTTCTTTTTATAGTACATATTGGATTTTTTTTATAGTAGATATTGTTTGGTTTTTTTACCCTTCCCTTCTGTGTGGATAGTAGATAATATGTGAAGTTATTGTAAGGGAAGTTTTCATTCACGTCCGTGCATGACATTTATATAAAGTCAAGCATTCGTCTTTCGTTTTAATTCCTTACAGGGAGACAAATCAAAACCAGAGTAGGTGATGCTATATCTGACATATACACTCTGGACAATGGTACTCCCCAAGGAAGTGTAATACGCCCCATACTCTTCAACATAATGGTCAACAATCTCCACGACAACATTACCAACCAACTAATTGAACTATCCCAATTTGCCGATGACAGTGGAATCCGGAAAATAGGCAACCCAAAAAAAAAAAAAAAAAAAAAAAAAAAACAACATCAAAAAAATACAACAAAGCCTAGATGAAATTGGTAACTGAGCTGACAACTTAAAATATCGGACACCAAAACAGCAGGAATGTTGTTTTCACCACACAAAAAAATAAACAAGCAACAGATCCCAAACTTTTTCTACAAAACATACCAATACATTTTGTCAAACAAACCTACTTCCTAGGAATGTTACTGGATGAGACCCTTACATGGGAGAAACACATTACAGAACTAACCAAAAAATGCACACAAGACCTCAGCCTACTAAGAAACATCAAGGGAACGAAATGGGGAGCTGATCAAACAACAATGCTCATCCTCTATAAATCGCTAATCAGAGCTAAACTTGAATATGGCTGCCAAATATATGCATCAGCTAACAATACTCTGCTCCAAAACCTAAACAGCATACAATACAAAGCACTCAGACTTTGTACCGGAGCCCTACCCAACACCTCAATGGAAGAGCTACATACATTAACAGGGGACCTACCATTACATATGAGACGCGAGGAACAAATACTAAGATATGCCACCAGAAACTCAATCCATAACAATCCATAACAACACCAACCCAACCAAAATTACCAACGAAAGATGTAATACCCCGTTCAACAAAAAACTTGTATCCCACCCACCAGCAGGACAAAAGTGCATACACTCTGCAAAGAAATGGAACTCCCAGCTATCCAAGCAAAACAATACAAAATATGTGATCCCACCCCATGGAAAAACAACATCCCCAAAATCAATCTTATTGCCCAAACATTTGGATCCAAACTCCACAACCCTACAGGAATATTATCGGAAATACACAAGACCATCGAAGAAAACTACTCTAAACACCTTAACATTTATACTGATGGTTCCAAATCCCAAGAACTAAAGAGATCGGCAGCGGCAATAATTATACTCGAAAGCGGGATAACACTCGGAGACAGACTCCCGGATGCATGCTCCATCTATACAGCAGAATTTTGGGCGATAAACAAGGCACTCCAATGGATAAAAACTCAATAATATAATCTGTATTAAACAACAAAAATCAAAAACAAAATTATTTACTTCATTGCTCTTAAAGTCATAAAGGTGCATACGAATATGTATGTCTGTTTATATATATCAATAACTCTCTTCTATTGCATGTCAGCATGTGCACTCCAAACTAACATAATAATAAACACATATGTCTGTGAGAACCAATTCATCATCATCATCATTGGCGACTCGGTCTCGAAAGACCATGCGAATAGCGCCCTTGGGGTGTTGTCTGTCTCTGTTGGCATCGTCTGCTGTGGCTGTGCAGGCCTATACGTGAGTGACAGTCTCTACTGCAGTTGGTGCAGACATACTGGGAAGTCTGCGTTACTGTGGTTGCTGCTGCGTTCTTCTTTCTCTTACGTTTCTCTGCCGCCAACTGGCCTCTCCTCGCATCAGCGACTGATATGCCATTGTTTACCATCAGTCTCCAGGTGCCTCGGTCCTCGGCCAGCTCTTCCCAGCCATCGGGTGAAATGTTGCATACCTTCATGTCCCTCTTGCACACATCTTTGAAACGGAGTGAGGGGCGTCCGACTCTTCTCATGCCAGTGGCCAGCTGTCCATATAAGATGTCCTTTGGCAGCCTTCCATCCTCCATGCGTCGGACGTGACCCAGCCATCGAAGGCGGCGTTTAATTAGCAGGGAGTACATGCTGGGGGTACTTGCACGCTGCAGGATCTCGCTGTGTGGAACACGGTCTTGGCAGCTGATTTTCAGGATGCGTTTTAGGCACCGTATATGGAAGGAGTTGAGCTGGCGTTCTTGCCTCATGTAGGTACTCCAGGTCTCACTTCCATATAGAAGGGTGCTGAGAACGCAGGCCTGGTAGACTCGGACCTTGGTGTGCTCTGTCCGCGCGTTGTTTTCCCACACCCTCTTCGTTAATCGAGCCATGATGGTATTTGCCTTTCCAAGCCTTCTGTCCAGCTCCATATCAATCGAGAGAGTGTTGCTGATGGTTGACCCTAGGTAGGTAAAGTTGTTGACTGCTTCCAGGTGACACCGTTGATTTTGATTGAAGGGGCAATGGTGGTATCTTGCACGCTGATATTTGTTTTTTCCAAGCTGATGGTGAGACCAAACTGCGTGCAGGCAACAGCAAAACGGTCTCCCAGTCTCTGGAGGGCTTCCTCGGTGTGGGCCACAAGAGCTGCGTCATCTGCAAAAAGCATCTCCCTGATGAGCACAGCTCTCACTTTGGTCTTTGAGCGCAGTCGTGCCAGGTTGAACAGCCTCCCGTCGGACCTGGTGTGTAGATATATGCCATCCGTGGACGTGTCGAAGGCGTAGGACAGGAGCAGGGAGAAGAAGATCCCAAAAAGTTTTGGTGCCAGCACGCAGCCCTGCTTCACACCACTGTTAATTGGGAAGGAGGTTGAGGAGGATCCATCATACAGGACTGTTCCCTTCATATCTGCATGGAAAGAGATTATCATGCTGAGGAGTTTTGGGGGGCAACCGATCTTACTCAGAAGTTCAAAAAGGCCCTTCCTGCTGACCAAGTCAAAGGACTTGGTGAGGTCGATGAACATCATGTAGAGCGGTTGACCTTGCTCTCTGCTCTTCTCTTGGAGTTGTCGTAGGGAGAAGATCATGTCTGTCGTCGACCTGCCTGCTCTGAAGCCGCACTGTGATTCCGGGTACACACGGTCTGCCAGCAACTGCAGCCTGTTGAGTATGATGCGGGCGTACACTTTACCAACAATACTCAAGAGCGAGATCCCTCTGTAATTATTACAGTCACTGCGGTCGCCCTTGTTTTTGTAAAGGGTCACAATTGTGGCATCACGCATGTCTTGGGGGACTACTCCTTCCTCCCAGCAGCGGCAAAGTAGCTTGTGCAGTGGTTTAATCAATGCTGGTTTTCCACATTTGATAGCTTCGGGCGGGATGCTGTCACTACCTGGTGCTTTGTCGTTTGGAAGGCAGTCGATAGCTTTGCTGAGCTCCTCTAAGGTTGGCACTTTGTCGAGCTCTTCCATGGTGGGCAGATTCTTTATGCTGCTGAGGTCTGCATCAGTGACTGACGTTTCTCGGGAGTATAGTTCTGAGTAGTGCTCCACCCATCTGGCCATCTGTTGCCCACGGTCTGTGATCTTCTCTCCCGTCAGGGATTTCGGGGGAGCGACCCCTTTCACTGTAGGGCCTAGAGCTTTCTTGATGCCACTGTACATACCTTGGATGTGTCCGGACTCGGCACTGCGCTGGATCTCTTCACACAGTTGTTGCCAGTACTCGTTCGCACACTGTCTAGCAATGCGTTGGGTGTTACTTCGGGCACTTCTGAGAACAGCAAGCGTCCGTTCATTAGGGCATTTTTGTAAGCTATGAAGGCTTTTCGTTTCTCCTCGATTTGTGGTTCCATCCTTGATAGGTGTGCATTGAACCAGTCCTGGCTGGGTCGTTCCTTCTTGCCAAACGTTGACATAGCTGTACTGTAGATGGCGCCCTTCATGGCGTTCCACTTGGCTGTAGCGTCGTACTCAGGCAGGTCCTGGAGAGCCTTGTTCAGGGCAGACACATACTCCTCCACCTTGGCAGGGACTGCGCAGTGTTTATGCGAGGACGTCCTTTTGGGTTTGAGCGTTGTAGCGTGTGTGGCTATAGTCGCACTCTGCTGCTCACAAGGGCATGGTCGGAGTCACAGTCTGCACTGTGGTAGGTTCTGGTGGAGAGGACGCTGTTAAGGGCAGAGCGCCTGGTGATGACCACGTCGAGTTGGTGCCAGTGATGAGATCTGGGGTGTTTCCATGACACTTTGTGTTGTGGCTTACACTTGAAGAAGGTGTTTGTGATGCACAGGCCATGGTAGGTGCATAGCTTCAGCAGTCTCTGGCCGTTTTCGTTGGTCTTTCCAGTGCCATGATATCCGAGGCAGGTAGGCCATGACTCGTGGTCTGCACCTACTCTGGCATTAAAGTCGCCGAGGAGGAATAGTGGTTCATTTTTGGGACATCCTTTGATCTGTTCGTTCAGCTGCCCATAGAACTGATCCTTCACGTCTTCTGATGACGTGAGGGTTGGGGCGTAGACACTGATGATGTTGACAGGACCTGAAGCAGTGGTGAGGCGGATGGACAAGAGACGCTCAGTGCCCCCTGTGGGAGGTTCAACCGAGGCCAGGAGATTGTTTTTGATGGCAAAGCCCACTCCGTGCTGACGGGGCTCCTCAGGTTCTCGACCCTTCCAGAAGAAGGTGTAGTTCTCCTCTCTGAGGGAGCCACTAGAGGCGAGCCTGGTTTCCTGGAGGGCAGCTATGCTGATATTTAGTCTGGTGAGTTCTCTATCGATGATGGCCGTCTTTCTGGTGTCGTCCACTTCTCTGAGGTCGTCGGAGAAGCCTGTACACATGGTGAGCACATTCCAGCTTGCAAATCGAAGGGCTGGAGTCTTCTTTATTGATTTCTTGTTTCTTTTGTCTGGTGTGGAATTACCGTCTGCTTGTCATGCTGAACAACACACTGAGCTCCAGACACCCACTGGAGCAGGCAGACGATGGCGGGTCAACACCTTATTGACCGGGGGCTGCCCGGCTTGAGGCGGGCGATAGTTGGCCAGTGGGACACGATGATCCCTCCCACCGTCAAAGCTGACCCGTGGCGCCCCTTCCCAACGCCAATCGGGTGGGACTTATAACCCGTAAAATGTCAGCTTCCGTGTTGTTTCCTCACTCAGTTTTTGATACTGGAGTGTCCTCTCCAGGGCGCAAGCCTGGGCGTGGAGTATGGAGATCCTGGGCTGCCCAGACGTCAGGATCCCCCTCTCGTCCTTGCTGGTGGGGTCCAAAGGAAAGCTGAGCATGACATTTGGCACCAGTTTGGATGCAGGAGCTGCCGGAAGGAGGCCGTAGTCGACCCCCAGCCGCCTTAGGGGCTCCACTCCCGATTTTCTGTCTGGGTTTACTCCCGTAGCCTTTCCTTCTCCCGAAGATATCCACAAGGCAGTGGAGCCATAATCCAATGGATGGGACTTGGTTGGTTTTGAATCAGAGTTTCCTTCTCCTAGATGAACTGCCTGACAAGGCTAACGAGCTTCATCTGCCCGGGTTTGGGGTCAGAGTTTCCCTTCTCTTAGACTGGTTGCCTGCCAAGGCTAATGAGCCCAGTCTGCCCACCCAGTTATACCGCCGGGTACTCGGTCGCGCCACACAGCAGGCTCTGTTAAAACAGGGGGCACCGCGTGAAGGTGCTGCTGTGGACACAATAGTGTAGGAGAGGCCATATGCAAGTAACCTCCTGCCCCGCAGAGCGAGACAGTGGTCCTGCGGCGATCACTACACCTGGGAAGGAGAGGCTATGAGAGACGCTTCACTTTCCTTTCGCAAGCGGGACGTCAGGCCCAGGCCACGCACCCCGAGAACCAGTTCCAACCCAAGGAAATAGTAATATATGAGGTGGCCAAATCCCTGCCGTCGGGTCCGGTCGCACAAGGCGACAAAGATTGGCAATACTCAAACAAACCATCATTTAACCATGGGGCCCAATAAGAAATCAGAATATAAGGTGACAAAGCCCAGTCATCAGGCTATCTAAAACACAACATCTTAAGCCCAACATTACATAAGTCTGACATTTTCACAAAACTAATAACACTTAGAGGCACAATGTAATTCCAAAACTCCATCAAGTAAACGAGAACAACGACCTAATAACCAGAGAGAATAGTCGCAAACATAATACCGGACGACAAAATTGAAAATTGAGTCGGAAAAACATCCCAAATCAACAACAGAAAGCAGAGAGATGACAGAGAAGGAAGAAAAAGAAGACCGACATCGACTTTCAAATTGCCTTCTATTAACGAGGTTCTTCCTTTGGTTTTTGAAGTCCTCTTTTGAAAAAAGATCTATCCACAAAATTCTAATCTGAACCTTTCATCATCATAATTCAAAACCAAAAATAAACAACCTAACAGGATGCAAAAAGTATACAGGGTACCTGATACCCAGCTGATTGGTACCTTTTCGGAAAAATAAAGGTACACCATGTAAACTAAATTCCGATCTTTTGTTCAAAATAATAACGAAAATTGTACAACTCGAAAAATTTGGAAAATTGCATAGGTGGCTCACACATTATTGGGAAAGTAAGTGTCCAATAGCAAAACTGGACGAAAATTTGATCGTACGAGTCTCAGCGTTCCAGGGCGTACCAGCATCCAATGGCTCACAGCGTCACAGGGGTCCCTTTCCTCTTTGCCTAGCCTAGACATGTCCAAAATCTCAAAATTAAGGAGTACGATATTGCACATAAAAACGGGGCTGTGGTGGCACAATACCCACAGACCCGACTAATTAAGAATCCTGACCTTCAGGACTTAACCGATCGCGCAAGCACTAGCTGCTCAGGCGACCTAAATTTATTATCGTATCGTCTTTCGCGCCAATTAAAAATCGAAACACTAGACCAAGAGAGCTCTTTCTTGCCAGGGCCTACCATATGCTCAAAGAATTATCCACAAGGAACCAAATAGTGGAGTTCATGTAGGTACATCTTATATAGGAATCCCTGGTAATGAACAAGCAGACAAAGTCGCTAAAGTCAAATTAAGAGACCCCAATCCAGCCACACTTAGGTATAGCTCTACAGAAGCACAATGCTTCGTAAGAACCATATTAACCAAAAATGGCAGGAACACTGGAATTCCACCCAGGAAACTGTATTCAATCCTAAAAACAGTAGATCGATCCATCAAATCACCCAAGGGTAAAAGTGTAGACCAAAATATCATTAACCGCATAATGACAGGAAAAACAAGATTAGCAGGCTTATTAAAATCCATTGAAACAACATGGCTCAAAAATAGGATATAGCAAACCCCAAATAAACAAGCCAGGTAACCAATTAAGACGGGCGACTTTGACCTGTCTAAGTGACCTGAGTAATTCAGCAAAGAAACCAGTCTTACCCCAAAAAAATACCTGTACCTCCCCAATCAAATCCAAACAAACCGTTAGGTAAAACAGTTAGGACGGGGGACTTTGACCCGTCTAAGAGACCTGAGTAATTCAGCAAAGAAACCCGTGTTAACCACCCCCACAAACAAATACCTGTACCCCTCCCCCCAATCAAATCCAAACAAACCGTTAGGTAAAACAGTTAGGATGGGCGACTTTGCCCCGTCTAAGTGACCTGAGTAATTCAGCAAAGAAACCCGCCTAATACAAACCAGTACCCACCCACCCCCAACTAAACCCCCACTTAATCACCAAATACCCCTTTTATTATATTTAAAAAAAAAACAAAAAAAACAAAAACCAGCAACAAAAACAAAACAAATTATACATTTCGTTTCTTTCGTCTTTTTTTCCTCTTACCTACTCTGAACTAACCATGAAAATACAGCACAGAATACTCTACGTTTCTCTTTTGGCGATACTATGACTAAATCAAAATTCAAAATTATTTTCGGACACCAACCTGGATCCAGATGACGCCTACATCAGACAAACAACAGCCTTTCCCCGCACCTTTCCTCCCTTGCCTCGGCCGGACACCAATTCCAGAGTGCAATGCGTATAAAAATGTTCCAACATAACACACTTCATAAGAGTGAGTGTAGGTACCATTCCCACTCATCCAATCAAGTAAAACAGAAATATTATACATAAGTGCGTGTTGGGTCTATTCCCATTTGTGTCAGCCTTCCATTCAGCTAGCATGAAACATCGTGTTTAGCTAGCTGGCGGCTGAATGAAAAGCACTCTTTGAGGGCATAAAAGCCTGAGGGATGAGACACTGATTCCTTCCCTCGGGATCAATTATCATCCTGCGGTCCAGGAATAAACCAGAGGCACATGCATATATTGTGCGCAAGCCTCTATAATCCAATTAACTAACTAATTTGCGCCATTCAGCACTGAATAGTCTAAGAAGACGGCTTCTAACACAATGGATAATATGAAGACGTTGTAGGAAGTCGTGGACAATATGAGGATGATATAAGAGATTCTGGTCAAACGGGATGGGGATTACTATTATTATAAACCACATCGAGTCAAGATGGAAATAAAAAATTTGGGAAAGTCTAAGGAAAGACTAAGGGAGCTGATGAAACAAGAAAAGAAAGAGAAGGAGGACGATGATGAAGATAGAATACGAATGACAGCCTGGAACGAAAAAAAACATAGAAAAAGAATAGAGGATCGAGAAGACGAAGAAAGGGGAGGAGAAGGAGAAACAGGAGGAGGAAAAGAATGAGAAGAAAATAAAAAAATGGGATGCAAAAATTGAGATGCTGGTGGAGAAAAAGATGGAATTGGAAAGTAGAAGAAACCCAAAGGCCCTTTTCAGGGCCACTCATATGCCTCGAAAAGATTTGCTTTCTTGCCTACATTTTTTAGTCGATTTTATAGTTAAGGTATGGTAGAATGATCTTCATCAATCTGTGTATGTGTTCTATATCTCTCTCTCTCTCTCTCTCTCTCTCTCTCTCTCTCTCTCTCTCTCTTGTGTGTCTGTACGAGTTATCTCCCTCACAATGGCGATGGCGATTGCAACTGACTCCACACAGTGACGAACGCTACTCATAAATGTAAATGAACCACAAGAGTACGTCATTGAATGGACTATGATCACCATACCTCTCTCTCTCTCTCTAGAGTAGCACGTATTCAGGTCAGACTCTTGCCACATTGTTACCTATCTCCACTACCGCGACGTCACCTCACCTGTTCTATTCCTATTCAACCCATCTTTCCCTTGCCCGTAAACAGGACCAATATTCTCTATGCTAAATTCCCATTGTCTGTAAACGTGCACATGGTGTGCTGAAAAGGCTTGTCCGTAAACGTGCCCAAGGGTGGGTGGGTGGAGTAATATATTTGTCCGTTGTCCGTAAACAGCCCCCATTAAGTACTGAATTGGAGATTTCTTAAGTTCCTATCGATACCGTGTTTTCTGGATAACGACAAGACTACCACTGGTGATGTAAATGGATTCTGAGCTTATATGTGCCAAGGTGAAGAATAATCGTGGCAATTAGCTTTCTAGTCTACACTAGCACGCACACACGCGCGCGCGCACACACACACACACACACACACACTAACGTCCGATAACCGATGCCTTAATCTATGAATGACTACCTGGAAAGCTGGTCTAAAATTCCATCTCCATTTGGCAAAACATGATACAAGACGAGGAGGAATATCTTGCCATAGACTGGTTGATGTACAACCTGTACCTCACTATGTTAATTTGAACACAATGCACTGAATTTCACATAATATAAAACAGTAGCAACAGGGATACAGGTTTAAACAAAAACAAAAAAAGACACCCCCTGTTATGGCCTCTAAGAATATGAGATAGATTATCAGATTATGACAGGTTTAAAAAATAATGCTCTTATGGCCACCAGGAATAGGAAACAGATTGTATCAACAGGAATACAGGTTTAAAAAAAAAAAACTGTCATGTTATGTCCACAAGGAACAAGAGACAGAATATGATAGGGAACCGGTAGAGACTTGAACACAAATATAAAACAAAACACTGTCCTGTTATGGTCACCGGGAATTGGATACAGATTATGATAAGGAACTAGTAATAACATGGATACAGGTTTGAACTCTGTCTGCGTGGGTTCGAGTCTCGGATACGGCTGATGTGGTTATGTGAGAAAGCTTGCCAGTATCTTCTCGTGGGTCGGTGGTTCTTTCTGGGGTTTTTACGAGTTTTTCCTCCACCATTAATACTGGCCGCCATGTATATCCTATCGTGTGCTGTAAAATTGCGTTAAACCCTACAACAACAACAACAACAGGTTTGGAAAAAGTGTCCTACTATGACCACCAGAAATATGAGAGATTTTGATAGGGAACCGGCATCAACGGTGAAACAGAAGAAGAAAAAAAAAAAAACAGAAACCAAACTGTCTTGTTATGACAATAATGAAAAAGAGAGAAATTATAATAGGGAATAAATAAAGCTTATTGTAAAACTTGAAAGAGTACATCTGTTGTTGTTGTTGTTGAGTTTAATTATAGTGGCGTGCGCACAATTGTGCATGTGCCACTTTTTTCTGACTGCACCGCAGTCTGCTAGTTGTTCCTGGGGAAGGGGATGGTGCCACCTCCCCCAGGCTTTTATGGATTCAAGGAACCCTGATAGTTTGGCCTCAATCTGTAGGTCCATAAAGGTTCCTACAGTTGAATGGTTGGCTGTCATTAGTGGGAAGGAGAGCTCGGGAACGGTCCTGCTTGCTTTACATCGCTAGTTTCTTGTTGCATTTGCCTGGTGTTTCTTGTGATTTTTTTTTTTCTTCGATTTTTTTTCTTTTCTTCATAATGTTCTAAAAGGAGTGGGGGGGGATGTTCTATGCTGTTTATAGAGGTTCTTAGTAGAAATCATGCATGAAGAGAGATTTTCAAGGTTATTATGGTATTACTAGTCGAGGTGTTTAGGGTGTGCTTCCTACGTTATGTTATTTATAAGTTTTTAGATATTACCTCTTTAAGTTATTTATTAATTAATGTTTTTAGAGATTAAATATTATTTATACTTTATTTAGCAAGAGACCGGAATCCTAGCCGATTACACGGTTCGTTAAGGACATCTAGGACCGGAATCCTAGCTGATTACTCGGTTCGTTAAGGACATCTAGGACATCCGATTTTGCGGTTTCCTTAGCTTTTTATAGGTGTATCGTAAGTGAATTATTTATTAATACTTTTATAAAATTGAATGATATGTTATAGGTTTTTATGTGGTGGCTTCTAAATTTATTTAGCTAGTTACTGGGTCTTTTGGTTTTGTGGGGATAGTAATTATATTTTGTTCCTAAGTCCTGCTGAGTCTATGAATTGATTTATATTTTTATATGCTGATTGTTTATTTTTATTAAAGTCCATAAGTAACTCTGGGTATGTGTGTGGTGATCCAATCTCTTTTTGGTTTTTGATAAATATTTTCCGAGCGGGTTGATATTTTGGGCATATATTGAATACGTGGTGTAGATCTTCAGTGGTGTGGCAGTTAAAGCAGTTAATGGTTGCTGGTTTGGGTCCTATAAACCTTCCAAAACTGCTTGCTAGTTTAGTTTTTCCAGTTATTATCCTGTTTATGGTTTTCTGTTCTAAATAGGTACCCTTAGGTAGCTGTATGTTCCTATCTACGTTTTTTTGGGTTTCATGGTGCTTTTTACCTTCTGTGGAGGAGTTTCAAAACTCTTGCCATGTTTGGTCTATATATGTTTGTGCGAAGCTTATTGCTTCTGTAGAGCTATAGTTAAGCTTGATAGAGTTTTGATCTTCTAGTTTGGTTTTTGCAACTTTGTCTGCTGTTTCGTTGCCAGAGATTCCAATATGCGACGGTATCCACATGAGCTCGACTAACTGATGTGCTGTGGTGATATCGTCGATTAATTGGCATGCTCTGTCGAGGAATTGTTCATCTGTTAAAGTCATACATTTGCATGTAAAGCTAGTCGATACATATCACACTATTAAGACAAGTGCCAGTTCAAACACACACACACACACACAGATATATATATATATATATATATATATATATATATATATATATATATATATATATATATATATATATATATATATATATATATATATATATATGAATTTGCCTACTTATATGATATCGATATATCAACTTTTACGTTTCATCTCATGGACTACTGAACACGTAGAACAGCTTTTCTGTCATTTATTTACATCCCCACAGACATAGATGGGGGCTGTTTGATCGGATGCCCTCCCTTCTCTCTCTCTCTCAACAGTGGACATCTGAAACATCTGAAGCATGATCGTCAGTGTCAAAATATTTTTAAAATTCCACAAATCCAAATGTATACAAACGACTAATGACTGTTTACCAAACATCACTGAGTGGACAGAACTATTTTGACAAGTTCAAATAAAGGTCACAAACTGACACATTACTATTTTGTAATATCTTTAACACACATTTCATATCCAAACAACGCAAATCCGAATGTTTACAAACGAGTGAATGACTGTTTGTTAATCAACAGTAAGGGGACACAACGATATGGAATGCGGACAAGGTCAATAAAGGCCGAAAACTGACACTCATTGTTATGCTTTAAGAACTTTAGCAAACATTTATTCTCTCTCTCTCTCTCTCTCTCTCTCTCTCTCTCTCTCTATATATATATATATATATATATATATATATATATATATATATATATATATATATATATATATATAGACAGGTATGGTGATCATAGTCCATTCAATGACGTACTCTTATGGTTCATTTACATTTATGAGCAGCGTTCGTCACTGTGTGGAGTCAGTTGCAATAGCCAACGCCATTGTGAGGGAGATAACTCGTACAGGTACGCAATCGTTCGCTGAGCGCGTGAAGTTAACCTATCGCCTGGGCGATAAATAGCCACGACCTTTGAGTAGCTTTGAACATTATACGAAATCGTATGTTTTCTTTGACATTTACACACGTTTTATCTAGAATGAATGCTAAGATTTTACTGAAAACTTCAGTAAAATAGATTGCAAATATATAATTTATGACCATTGGAATTTATATCCGTTGTATAGTGTCAGTCATTCAGCTTGGTAATTGACACTACACTATAATATCTGTTGCGCCAACAGCTTTGCTCATAGGCGCTTCGGGGGAGGGAGGAGGCGGAGCAATCGACCCCTCCCTCACCACCAAGTGAGCGCATATAGCAAAACGTTAACGAGAGTAAGTTTTCATTCTTGTAAGATGGTTAAAATTAAGCTCTGGATAAACTTAAAATGCAAGAATTTCGAGAGTCTTCGCGAATCTATTGTTAGAATTTGTTAGCCGGTTTCAGCCAATAATAGTAGTATGTTATACGCATTAATGTTGAGAGCTGTCATAGTGTCTGCATAGTCCGAACATCCTGGCCTTTTCCGTTAAGCCGAGAAAGAAACTTTGGATGTAATTTATTGCCATTGAGAACTATATTCTGAACTACTTTGGCTCACATGGAACAAAATGATGGAGGAAGAATCAAAGTCACTCTCGGAATAGTATCGTACTTAACTGTCGTAACATGGATAGTGCACTCTGTCCGAAGCACATCACCAAACACATCAAACTGATGTGTATTCCTACAACTTACATCTGAAGTCATTTCGCTACCTGACTGAAATAGCCGAGCGATGTTCCGATCGGATTTTCCGAACTGATTTCCCATGAATTTCACTTCACGAGAGCGTGACGGTGTTTCCATTCGTCGTTTAGTATACCCTTGTAGTCGCCACATTCACTCTGATTTACTGACTAAAGGTCAGTTTGCACACTTAAATAGCTCTTTATCGATTTCAGCTCTGTTCAAAATGACGAAATTACGCGTTCAGATTACAAACCACGGTACCTGATTTATCGTTACGTCAATAAATGACGTTTTGCTCGAAAATTAGGAGAGATGTCGAATGAGACATGCGAGAGTCCTTTGCCATAAAGGAAACTATTCTACATTGCACGTTATTTATCTTTTTATTTTCGATTGTTGAGTATTTTTGGTATATTCCGCCCCATTTCACTTGCATCTGGCACATTATTGCTTTGCTGGTGGGTAGAGATAGAAATCATGCGTCTCATAACTCATACCCTTTTAGAAACTGTTCTCCAAGTGACGCAGGAAATTGACGTTATTGTCTGTACATACCGTTTTATCTCGAGGTCAGCCTTGCTTTGTCTACTGATGGTTAAATTCGTACAATTTCTGTATGTGTCATAATTTTTTGCTAATCCGTTGCAACATGAGGTAAACACAAAACGTTTTCAGAAGAAATTTATAGTCGCTTACATCAACACTGGCATTTCGAGCGAAGCGAGAACGTTAGCTGGGCATTTGTTTGACTCTTGCAGTGTCCGTTAGGACATACTCGGCATTTTCCGTCCTTTGCATGATAAAGACCTCAGGTGTAATTAGTGACCATTTGAACTGCCATCAAGTTCGTGTTTGTTATTACATCACAATAAATACATTGATGTAACCAAGATTCCATGACTCGTCATTAAATATCAATGTATTGAAATGAAATGATTTCTTCAATTAATTTTAATTATAAAACGGCAGGAATAATATTGCAAATTAAAAGTGCCTGTATTGTACTGATTGTTGCAACGTATTAGAGCATTATTTTTTTCTTCTTCAACACCTCATCATTTTACAAGGTGACGTTCTTCGCACATCTAGCGCGATGCTCGTCCGCCGAAAACTTACCCATTTGGGAGGTATAATCTACAATGTAAGCAACAAAATTGTTCTTACAATATTCGTCCTGACGGACATGCATTTTACTTTACCATTAAGGTATGAATTGAATTGCTTTGATATCATTATCGATTTTATGCAATTTTAGTCAACAATCAGCGCCATCAAGCTCGTTTTTATTTCTCTTCGTTTTTCTCGGGTTAGTCTTCGTGATACGATGGTTAATTGGAACGTCCCCTGCTTTTTTCGTTGCATTCAAAATTCAGAGATTCCAAAATTATTTCATTTGCGTGGCAAAAATGGATGTTCCGATTGATTTGAAGACCAATCTCTGTTTGTTAGTGTGTGTTCGGTCAACTGGGAAGAGCTAGCAAGCTCGTTATGTAGATAGCCAACATATGCTCTGACTATATACATATTGTTGTTGTTGTTGTTGTAGGATTTAAGGTCATTTTCAGCACAAGATAGGCTGTACATGACGGTCAGTATAAATGGTGGAGGAAGAACCCGGGAAAATCCCGGAAAGAATCACCGACCCACGAGAAGCTACTGGCAAGCTTTCTCACACACCCACATTAGCCGAATCCGAGAATTGAACCCACATACGGGTGAGATGGCAGTGATCCGTAACGGTAGAGCGCTTTAAGCCACTCGGGACCCCCTATATATATGCAATGCCTTTTCCTTAAATTTGGAACCCCGTGCAAAAATGCGAAATCAGGAGTTGAACCTAATGAACACTAATATAAGTTTAAGGGTCGTGATAGCCTCGTTCCGTCTGCGAGAACGAACGAGATCTTGTTTGTCTACTGTATTGATTGGAGCTGGTTTTCGATGTTCGGAAGATTTTCTTGAATCGACTGGGCAGTGAAAATGAAGATCTCAAAAAGAATAGTTTCATTTCGTGACTTACTTAGTGTCTCATGCTCATGCGCAGTTTCTTTAATAATCTTGGCACTTGACAATTAAGACCTCTTTCAATTTACTTGTGGGTTATAGTCTAATTTCTGAACAGCATAAGCAACTATATTGAAAGCGTTTGCCATGTAATTACAAAATGAGGAGATAACGCATGAGTGACAAGTGTTGATTTCAAACAGTAGTATCGTCAGCTACAATTAGTAATTACTTCCAAACGTTTACAGGTAACATTCGCTTTCTTTCGTTTTTGAGTTTACTCTGGTACTCAAGATACTTGATCGTATAATATTATCAATAGTCGAACGAGGAATGTGCAGTTGCATTGTATTCAAATATTTGTTTAAATATGCAATCTACTGACGTTTTCAAAACCATCACACATTCTTTGCCTAACAAGATCAATCGCCTTTCCCAGCGAAATGAGTATACGCATAAAACCTGTTATTTACCATCTTCTCCACGTTAAAATACAACATAATTACGTCTATTACAGGTTCCAACAACACATGGCGATTTTTCGTCTGGACCGGCTTCTTCGCGAATGATGCATACATTATCCTCAGTGCGCCAAACGTGACTAATTAAAGAGGATGTATACACATCAGTTTCCTTTTAACATGTATTAACCTGGCAAAGAAACTGAAAACAAGGGAGAAATATAATTTAACATTTTATTTAATGAGGTGGGTCGCCTTTCATCGCCTAGAAAATGCAGCAGGAAGTAGATTACAAAATGGCCAATGAATAGGACCAGACAAGGGGATGACCCGACTCGAAAATTAGTCTCACACCTTCTCGAAGAACTGTTCAGCGAAAAGCTAACGGCACATACTTAAATAAAGATATTTTGGTATAATGCGGACAAGGAATGATTTTTTTACGGGTTCTTTTTCCTCATTAAGTTGTTATTCTCACTTTTTCCTCACTGTTATAAGATTCTTTCAGAAATTAACTTGAACCACGGCAATGATGAAAAACGATTTGTCACAAACAAATATATTACATTTGATTAAGTCATACTTATATTATCATTATATTTTATTGTCATACTTATATTATTATTATTATTATTATTATTATTATTATTATTATTATTATTAATTAATTAATTAATTAATTAATTAATGATGCAAAAAGTAATTCCGCTACTATTATATCTAGTTCACTAGTTTGAATATTTCTGTCACGTTTGCTAAGCCCCATCTATAAAGTCATGTATAAGTTATAATCTACATGTCTTTGGAATATTGCCGCGGCGTTCTGTTTGATCTCTAAACATTGCCGTGGGGTTAGTGTTGAATTCTTACGTAAGGTTACCATGACCAGCCAGAGACCAGAAACTTGAGTTGCAAAGGCGACCAATCGCATTACTTAACAAAGGCTTGTCGTTATTGCACATATATTTTAAAAGTTTGTTCAAGGAGCAAAGGAAAGTCCACGAGGTGAATAAGGCGTGTTTTTTTCCGTCCCCACGTTGGCAGACAGCGGGAGGGACACTGTCCGCTAAGTTTGACTGGATCGGTCCACAGCGATATCCAATCAGACATTGAGATAGATGGCGTGATTCCAATTTAGACTCGAATGATACCTTCCAACTTGTAAGAGAAAATTTAGTATTCGCCTAGACGGATTGCTGATCAATAGGGTTTACTCCGAGAAGAAGCCACTCGTAATGTGGCGGCAAACTTAGAGGTAGATTCTAAGGAAAGACCAAGCTTCAAAAAGGTCAGTAAGTTATCTGCACGATTGTGCAGAATATTACGGCAACATAATTGTAATTATTTGTGGTATGTGCACTTAATTACTAGGATTATTTTGTATGTAGAATTACCTTCGTAGTGTTTCATTTAGATGCGTATTGGAGAAATGGTCTTGAGATTTACGTAGAGAATTATTATATGCGAGGCAGAATTGTATAGATTGTTAGCTTGTGGTCAGAATTAATTTTATAATTCGCTATTGCTTCGTAGTAAACCAGTGCATTTATTAATGCGTTATGTTAGAATTTACACATGCTTGAATTGTGAATTTGGAAAACGGTTGAAGTATGTAAGGTTAGTTACTATGGACATATGCATATATCAGAGCATTGATATTTGAATATTTGCGTACTTTGTGTGATTTGTAGGGTAAAGAAATGCGTGATTATTGTGATATTGTTTAGTATAACGGGATTAGGAATATGTACTGATGTGACGCAAATTATTGATGTATGTATAAGAAGTAATTGATACCGTGCTGTATAATGAAGTTTGTTTTACCATGCAAGAATGTGTGGCTATCTCGATTGAGTGAATGCGTGCCCGAAGAAATTCAGTAGCCGTTATCTGATGATAGGCTGTAAGTAGTGTGAAATGAGAGGGCTAAGTAAAAAGACTGTACCGTCCTTGTGTTTTCACAGGAAGCTTTCTAGGGAAAACAGAACTTCCGATTCGACTGAGTTCCGAGTCTTTAAGAGTTGGAGACGGAAGTGAGACAAGCTGAAACAGTCGAAGTCGACGGATGTCAAGTCGGTGGAGAGAAGGGGGAGGGGGAGGAAAATGAGTCTGGAGGAAAATGTGGAGGTGGAGGAGAAGGAGTTTAGAGAAGTCGACGAGGAGGAGAGGGAATTTGGATGAAGTCGGAGAGAAAGAGGAGTAGGAATTGTGAGAAATAGGGGTAAAAAAAATACTACAGATGAGTAGAATACAAGGACAGGTGAAAAGCGATCTCACACTGCTAATCAAGTGATACAATAGGCTATTAAAGGGTCGAGCGGAAGGAGTGTAATTGGGAATTTGATTCATGATTATTGAATTGTTATTAACTTGTTATACATTGAATTTCAACCTTTTTGTATATTTAACCATCTAACCGTCGGCATTGCTGAAGGCCCGGAGCTTTGCATCTATCTTTCACTAATTTAACTTTCTACCAAAATCGAGTCTGGGTGGGACATCTATAATAGTTTTAATATAATATTGGGAGCACCCCACCCCAACCATAACAAGCCTCACAATATCATTCTTCAGCTCGAAATAAATGATACATTTAAGGGGCTCGAGTTTACCATAAATGAAGAGCTAAACACATTCTTCAACTGAAAAGGAAATCGTTTAATGAGATCTTATGCTAAAGGATGCGACTGCCTTTAATACACAAAAATCCACAAGATATCAAACTGGGCAAAGACAAATTATTTTGGCCTATTTTGCATGAATAATCTCCGAATTTAAAACGAAAATAGCAACAAATATGAGACTGCAGTTATGGTTTGAACTTGAATGAAATGTCAAAAACTTTACAACCATATTTATCTTTAAGCGCAAGAGAGTACCTCCGCATGTCCTTTATTCAAAGAATCACGTGATAAAACTCGTTAGTTAAAACTTTAAATTACAATGCACTACATTAAAACATCTTTCTAAACAAAATTAAAAATGTGGTTTAAAACTTTTCATGCTTCTATACGCAATTGGGAATTACACTGCCTCATATTTCATGTTTTGGCTTGCCCAGGGATAGCAGTGACTGGACAGTGCAACATAGGTCCCGAGATCGACTCCTATGGACAATGTATTTCTCTTGCTACTTGCTTTGTTTCTAAAACTGTCACACACGCGTTCAGTCGTTCTTTTTGCTATAGGTATTGGTGTCTCAGTTCCTTACATTTTGAAATTTTAGCTAAATAAATACCTCAAATGATTGCATTGTAGCAGTATCGCGATATGTGTTGAATTATCACAGGTTGATAGATGATTCCTAGTTGCGTGTAAATAGTTTTAAATAGACAATCAGAACATCGTTCGGTCATTTCCACCAAGTCGATGAATAGCCATCGAATATACTTGTATGAACACACATACCTTTGAAGGGCTGGGTTCAAATGTTGCGACAGGAAAAGCCATCCTCATTCCGACTGTGATTTCGTCTCATTTCGCCGCCATATTGTACAATCTTACAAAAGTAATTCCGAATATAGATTTTTCTGGGCTTGAAGGAAAAGGTCGAGGATATTCTAATTGATAAATATGGAATATAAATTAGATTGCGACTACTATATCCAAGGGCAAGTTCTCATCAAATCGGTTAATATTTTTAGAAAGAAAAAAAAAATAGATTTATTTAAGATGGGTTAGGATAATGATAATTCAGTTCAAGAAAGTCTCGACAAAACTTCTCCGCTTTCGTTTCTTTTGTTGTATCTATTTAATGAAATGCATACCTGTACACATTCACCTACTTGACCAAAGAGATCATGCTGGAATCGAACATCCCATTTAACAAGCGGTAGAATGTAGCATGCCGAGGAAATGGCATCTCAGTGCATTTCCCAAGGACACAGCAAGTCAGCCGACCTGGGCTGTCCTCAACGATTATTGAGCCTGCGGATTCGAACCCGACAATTAAACCGACGGTGCTACGGCCGATTCCTTAAATAAGAAGATAGACATCTCAATGCGCTTCTAATGATTAAATGATATTGTACCCAGCGGCGTGCTATGGTGGCTACGGAAGACCGGTCTGCTCAGAGTGACAGCCAAAAGTGTGGGGGAGCCATCGGGAGAGCTGGAATACCAGTACAAGTTTTCAAACCAAATTGAAAATTCCACCAATTAAAAGTTATTGCCAATTTGTCTCTGACAGCACTGTACTGTTTAAAAATCTACTTGCAAACATAATGTATTTTTCTGTGTGTTTACATTTTTAAATTATTTGTGGGGTTGCCAAAGGAAGGATCAGCCCTGGGTGGCAAATATTTTAAGTACACCCCTGATTGTACCTAGTTGTAAGGATCAAATTTTATACGTAAATTGTAGTATACAGTATAAAATAAACTCGGAAATAAAAGTCTTTCATCATAATTTTCATTCCATTTTTTTAGGCAGAAATACATGGAGCTGGTCTTGATGAGGCTGGTTGACTAAACGGCAGTTTAAATGCTTTATTGGCCTTGTTACGCAGAGGAAATGGGAGTTAAGTCCGTTTTCTTTTAAGACATAAAGGCCGAGGACCCAGACAGGTCTTTGCAGTGTCGAACGCGATATCTTTTGATCACGAGACCGACGCGCTGCCAACAATGTTACCACAGTTTCCCGAATTGGGGGTGGAGGGTAGGGTGGAGTGTATCAAGATTATGTGAAAATTTAGATCAAAATTACTTGTATATTACAAACTACACACCTGTCAAAATACGACACAGAAATATTTTAAAAACTGGCGTGATACTGAAATGTTTTTAAAAGCATTTGCAATATACTTAATAGAAATTTGAACACGATGAAGCCAAAGAGTAATTTCAATGTCGTAGCCGATACAAAAGCCTGGATCTAGAGTTTATATGTTTTGGGATTTATTTTAAATAAGTCCTTTTCTTATACCATTGCATTGTCTTAATCTGACCCTTATCATTACAGAACTCTCCTTAGTGTGGCTAATAGTAAAGTTGCAAGCTCACGCCGCACTCCCACTCGCCACTGAAAATGGTCACGTGTCCACATTATCATGTCCCAACTTTGGCATCTTTATTTTGCCCATTTTCTTTTTCTTTTCTTTTTTCTTTTTTAAATTCATATCCTAAATCAAATGAAGTTTGATCAATTTGTCATACCTCTATTGTCCGTTGATGGAAATAATTGACGATGATTGAACAATTATATATCTTTGCCGTCAGATAATGGCCAATATTGCACACTTATTACTTTCGAATCCAAATGGTTTTGAGCATTTATTTCGATGATACACGCCACTCTCTCCTGAGCTATTGGTCTTGGAGAAGAAAACAGGAGATTAATGCTAAACCATTGGAACATATTTATCTCTTGAAACATTTTGATTAATTAAATTGTTTAAAACTTTCTCTCAGTTTTGAAAAGAACAAACCATAACCTTTATTAATCATTCAACGGTACTAATCACTGAGATTGTAAGAAAAATCCAATATAGAGAAAACAACGTAAAATAAACAGGTGCATATTATCTATCCAAAGACCTATAATCCGGCAACCAAGTATTTATTTATTACAGAGGACAATGTAATTACAATCACATGTTTACTATTCTTATGCTGCCAATATCTCTGGATGCATTTTGTTGGGACCTTTTCAATTTTCATATATATATATATATATATATATATATATATATATATATATATATATATATATATATATATATATATAACGCATCCGTAATGAATTTACAGCATTTTCCTCTCTTTATGCTGTATATTTGTAACTCTCTCTCTCTCTCCTTCAACTTTATCAAATGCAATTACAGACATATCATTTGAATTATACCCGTTTTCGTGGCGACGACATAGATAACCCAGTCAAGCCGGGCAGTAAAGCGCTATAGTGATGATATCCTGTTTGCAGACTTGTTCAATTTATTCCTAGATAATACGACCCTTTCTAATCATGTAAACGTTTCTTCTGGGTTTTTTATACTTGGTTTTTAGTTAGGACCTTTTTTATTATTATAGATGATTGCCTTCTCTTCGCCAATTTATAAACATGCATTGTGTACGAATTTCATTCTATATGGGTGTTATTTTATTTTTATGTAGTGTCCCCTGCGGAGGAGCTTGCTTTAGATCGAAACTTAATAGAACTTGATTATTTTCCCAGAGCTGTTTTCCAGTTTTTGTGTCTTTATATATTAATATTTGCGTTCTTTGTTGGCATTCCCATTTTGCTTATTTCAATACCTAACTCATTTGCTATCTCGGTGTTTTTATATTCCCCACAAACATTGAAATAAGATGACTTTGGACTATTTGTATTAAGGAACCGACTATTTTATTTGGTGGAGACGGCATGGACTTGGACTTGTTTTTGTAGAAGAACAAAATCCTGCACTGAATTAGCCTGACAAGCTATTTGTAGCACGCACCCCACCCTACCCCTACATTATTCATTATATTACATGAAAACATAATTTATCTTAAGTTAAAGGAACAAACCAAAAATATCCAGGCGAGAAAGAAAAAACCAGCCCACTCCGCTCTCATTTTTAAATCGTTGGTCCCTAAATCCATTTGATAAATAAATACTATGGGTACAAATAATTTTTATTCGCCCAGAGCGTATGAATATGTATATAAATATGGTTTTAACCGTAGATCATTGCTTCTGTAAACCAACCTCTCAAACCAGTGGTGAATGTCTAGTTAAAATGGAAAAACAAGAAAAAAATATACAGTTTCACCCTTTTGTTCTATATTATATAAATAAATAAAACACAAGTCGCACTATGTCATAAAAATTCTCTTTAAGTTGTCTGTTAATTTGTTTTCTTCTTATAAGTATAGGTAAGTAAAGGCGTAAATGGTACAACATACGTGGAGAGAGAGAGAGAGAGAGAGAGAGATTCTTAAACTTCCAAGCCTTAAACTTCGTGACCTACAAGAACTTGAATCGTTACAAAGGCATGTGTACACGTTCCAGGTGATTTTGAGACGGTGACGGTGTTATACGATACCAAGGAGACAAAGACAATGCCATATTGTAAAATCTTCTGGCTATGTGGTATACACAGGCTATGCAATGATTACATGATGATAGGAGACAGTGCATCGTAAATATCGTCCGCATAGTGTCAGTGGTGGGGAGGGGAAAGACCACCCCCCCGGGATGATACTATGTACTTGATATTTACCTTGCATTCTCGAGAGTCATTCACGTAACCGATTTATCTAACGACTTAAGGATTTTTCTCCAAGAGTGTCAACTAATTTATCTTTCTTTCTTCAATTGGATAATTGTTGCCGTTTATCTACGCAAAAATAGATGTGCGGTATTCCGATTCTCTCAGCGTGCAGCTGATGAAAACGGATGGACATGGCAGAGACGAATTCGATGACCTAGATGATCCGACTTCGATCAAGACAATAAGTCAGATGATTGTAGGGAGTATGTAAATCGGAAAAATACGTAATATATCTACAGTTACATTTATATGATGGACGAGGGCACTATCTATCGCAGGTCCTTGCCGGGACTGAGATTTTCAATCCAAGCTATTGGACTGACTAAACTTGGAAAAATGATTAAAACAGCGTGCGTAGAACCTGGGTGAAATAGACCATTGATGGAACAGGGCGCTACCTGTTTCTTCCAAGCAAGGTTTTCTTTTCAAAGCAAGTTGACTTTCCATAATAATTAAGTGTGTGTGTGTGTGTGTGTGTGTGTGTGTGTGTGTGTTTACTCTATATAGGTTGATCTAAAATAGAAATCCAGACCTGGACATGGCAGAGATGTAACGCTGTCTGTGCACATATGAATGACCGAGTCATGATAAATTGCAGAAGGTCAACATCAGATGTATGACTAGAAAAATACATTTGTTGCCTAAAATTTCAAAGTACATTGCCAATTCTGGACGGCGTCTGTCTTTCTACAAATTTATCAAACTGCCAAGTGAACATAGCATTTAAAATCTAGACCTTTTGTTTTTAAACCCCTTGCTGACAATTTTTCTTGTATGTCATTTTCAAGTACTTTCTTTATTGAAGCCATTTTTTTTTCGTTTTTCTTTTAGCAGCATGTAGTTTCCTTAAAGCAGAGGTTCCGTCTAAATGCCTGTTTTTACCGACAAAATTTGCCTAAGTACCGGAAACAAAGATGAGGCAGTCGGTATTCATGTACCGAAAATCTGTAAAACTTGTTTTAATTTTGAAAGTTAACTGTCTGTAAGTAGCCGACTTAGTCTTTTCACACAGTTGTATTCCCAATATCCCCCCTCCCGACTTTGATCAGTGCTTTTCCTTAACAACACATCACCAGATGGGTTGTAAGGGTATGATATTTGATTAATTATGATTCAATACAAATAAAAGCACTCTTCTACCTGTCTCATGTACTCTATTCAGAGCGGTCACTTCCTGCTTCATTCCGGACGGATACATGGATGGATGGATTCATGCATGCAGTTCTACAAATATTAATGATAAATACAACGCAAATATGTTGTCCTTCAATATAAAAGGCAAAGATCTTTAAAGGCTGTAAAAATATATATCTGCCTTTATGTATGTTCTTCGTTCCTTTTCCATATTTTAGCCCATTGTATTTTTTCCTCTTTATACTCCCCCCCCCCTCTCTCAATCTCTCTCTTTCTCTCTCTCTCTCTCTCTCTCTCTCCAAGAGAATGAACCGATCTTGAAAAGTGTAACGACAGCTGATCCTCTAGTATAATTAAGTAATCAATTAAAATTCGCCATCAAGAATTCTTAAAATTGATCCCAAAGAAACAAAAGACCGGCTAAAAGTATTAACTTTTATGATCACCTTTCCACACGAGTCATACAAATTGTCAATGACTGAACTTACACGGCCTGTTGCTTTTCTATATCCTTGTCACCCATACTTGTTACCTGTTACACTCAACGAACAAATTGCAAAACTCCTGATTACATACAGCAAAAGGACTGTTTATGTTTCGATTTTTACTGGCATCGCAATCATAATCATGTCTGAAAATTATGGAGAAATCAGGCATTAGCTAATGTAGATTGCAAACCGAAATTAAGGGGCAAGCGGAATTTGAGTGCAGCGTCTGTTATAGACTGCAAGCCTGGTAACATAAAAACCTCACGTCTGAAGGCAAAGATGAACAAAAAATGGCAGCCAAAATTCGTACAAAGAAACTCACAATCATTGAAATCTGTTGTTTTATGATGTTGGAGCGTTTTGTGATTGCACAGTAGCTGCACCCTAGCAATGCTTACTGTCTCAATCCGCGCAAGAACTATGTTAACGAAAATAAATGTATCTTCATTTTCGCACGAAACATTTTTAACTTGACGTAATACATGATCTGAAGCATTTTAGATACACCTTACCGGTATAAAATGTCTCTCTCCTAAATTTATTGTAAAATTTAACTTCTTTTAATCAATGTAGTAATTCAACCGTTTTAATCGCATCGACACCCGTGACTATACAATATTTCCACTCCACTCGTGAGATATTGTCTTGTGTCTACTCAAGAACAATATATGTCATCTGTGTGTGTGTGTGTGTGTGTGAATAGAATAAAGGCTGTGCCCGTAAGTAAGGGAATAAAGTGGTGCCTACCACTGATACCTTGTAGTTATTCCATGTAAAGTAAATTAATCAAAGATTATGATATATGTTGACGGTCTCTAAAGCTTTAACGCTTCTGAGAAAAGAGGACCGTATTCTGTTGTGAACTAAAATCAATCGTACCAGCCCTATTTCCATAACGAACAAGATTCAATCTATTAAAAAAATAATTGCTTAGTAAATATTTGTTTTGTGGCATATGAATGGTCAGTTTTGTTAGTTTAGGATAGCACAGGTCTTAAGTTCTTTCAAATGTGTTTGAGGCCAGATATGTCAAACGTATCTGCTCCAATACATGTGACTATTAATCTGATAGTCAACACGTATGTAGCAAATATTTTTTAAAATAATTCCGAGTCATCCAAAATTACGATTCGAGTATTATCTTCTCTACCTGCTTGTCTCCCAAGGTTTCAGAAGCAACTCTATTCATATCGTTTCAGTTATCTTTCTCTGCTTTACGTAATTTCTTAAGACACCACCAGCAATCACGATTATGTGTTAATGTATCTGAGAACATTATAGGACAGATCAGCTGGCTCAATGAATGTCCCCATTTCCTTAAATTACCTTCATACAAATATTGTAGATCGTGATCTGTAGACTTTTTCTGCAAATGAAAATAATTAAAAAAAACAAGGTGTGCACTATATGTGGAAAAGTACGGTTTGTAGCTAACTCTAGGTGAGTAGATTCAATATAAGGTATTAGTAAACGTCAACACTTGAGAAGATGTTACCTATCGAAAACTATTTATAATTGAGATCTTAATGGCCTATAAGTAGTATTTACCTGGTAAAGGTATGTTATATCTGCTTGAAAGGATTATCACTAATGTTCTTCTCTTGCAAAGCAAAATTAGTTTGACATAGTTCTGTTTAGACTGAAAGGTCCTCTGAAGAAAATGGGTCATTATGCTATATTTACAACCAAATTTACTTGAAGTGTGGAATATATATATATATATATATATATATATATATATATATATATATATATATATATATATGCCATCTCACCTCTGTCTGCGTGGGTTCGAGTCTCAGATTCAGCCAATGTGGGTATGTGAGAAAGCTTTCCAGTAGCTTCTCGTGGTTCGGTGGTTCTTTCCGGGGTTTTCCCGGGTTCTTCCTCCACCATTAATACTGGTCAGAAACCAATTTATATAATAAAAAAATTATGGCGTGCATAATACTTACTATCAAGTATTTTATAAATAATTAATCATAATATATTAAGAATTAATTTAAAAATGCACTTTCATTTTTAAAGAATTAGTAAACTTATTTTTATGACATTAGTTTATACTGTCAGCAATTAAGTTATTCTGCAAAGTAGAATAATATAAAAATATCGTAAACTAACTGTAAACAGGGGACATAATTAAAATAAAATAAAATAAACAAGAAGAGGACTAATGAATTTCGTATAGTGTTTTTGAACTTAGACCTTTTGGATATACCGTATTAAGACGGTGCATCCAATTGGTTTCCTTTAGCAGACGTTCCATCTCAGAATCAGCTTTAACAATAGGTTGGAAGGAGTAATCTTGCAAAGTATGGGAAATTTTGTTAAAATGTGCGGCAACATGAGATGAAAATGATTGATCGATATAATTTTTTATATCTGAGCTATGTTGGTTCACACGTTTAGATATTTGTTGACTGGTTTGTCCAATATATTGGATGCCACATTTTTTGCATGTGATCAAATAAATAACATTTGATGTTGCACAATTAGTATCACAAGGCATATTAAAATTTTCTTTCGTATTATTCTTATTGGAAGAAGTATTTTCATGAATAAATGAACAGTGTGAACATCTAGGTTTATTACATTTAGTTGATGATCCTATTTTATATTATGTTGTTTTCTAATTTAGAATTAGTTAGGAAATCTTTAAGATTTTTAGTCCTTTTATAAGCAAGTGTGGGTTTTCTTTCGTGTAGCGGTTTAACACATGCTTTACATGACAATTTTAATAAATCCCAATATGTTTTGACTATCATACATATATTACGTAAACTTGGATTATATTCAATAACAAAATGAATGATATCTTCATTTCTATTTTTGATTTTACATTGTAAAGATAAATATATATATATATATTGAAGCTACATCCGTTTTATGTTTCAAATGATAGAGTCTTGCAGGGGCCATGCAGGTACAACCATTTTTGATCGCTGTCGTATGGATGTACATCAGGGCAGCTTATTGTCACTCCACCATTTGAACATAAACATTAGATCGAAAAAGTAATCCTAAAGGGCTTGCTCTTTGTATGTCAGCGACATCTTTATCTGCTATAGATCATTGACTAAGCATTCCACTGAACGACAACTTCGTACATTTCTAAACGGAGTCAAGTAATGGGCAGAAGAAAACGGGTTTAACTTTTTTCAAGTCTAAAACTGGTGTTATACACTTCTGCCGATGAGATAAAATTCACGATGCCTCAGAACTCTATCTTGACTTTTCAGTTATCCCCATGGTGGAGACGATCACATTTGTAGGACTTACTTTCTTACTTTTTGACGGTAACTTAATGTTCCTTATGAAGAATAGATATCTCAGGGACATATGTTAGCAAGGTCTGGATAGTTTTTACGAGTCATGGGAAGCTTGTATTGGGAAGTAGACCAGCATGTCTTGCTACTGTCATGCATTGACTATGGCAAGGTTGTGTACAGATCAGGTTGCTAATCTTACCTGCAGATGCTTGAATTGATACACGAGCAAAGGGTTTCGATTTTGTCTGGAAGCATTTCGGATTTCTCATTTAACACACAGCTGTCTTGTGGTCAATGATTCATCACACTGTCCGAGACAAACAAACGTTGGCTCTGCAGCACTTTGCCAAACTATCATCTGATCCATCTAATCCCATTTATGATGTCGTTTTAAGGCCTAACTAATTCAGTGTCTAGGCCTCATCTATATCATGCTTAGGCCTACAAAATGTTGTATTTAGGCCTAAATAATTACGTGTCTAGGCCTCAGCGATATCATGCTTAGGCCTACATAGCGTATTTATGCCTCAACGATGCCGTGTTAAGACCTGAATTATATATATATATATATATATATATATATATATATATATATATATATATATATATATATATATATATATTCAATGTTTTCAGATTCAATATTTTAGATTCAATGTTTTCAGTGTGCAGAATATCTCTCTCTCTCTTTATATATATATATATATATATATATATATATATATATATATATATATATATATATATATATATAGAGAGAGAGAGAGAGAGAGAGAGAGAGAGAGAGAGATAGATAGATAGATAGACTGTTAAAGTCGGTTTTGGGGATTTTGTTAGGACATTGGCCTTATTTAACATTGTTTATCTATCCGTCTTTCTGTTCAGGTATGTATGTATGTATGGTTGTATGTATGTATGTATGTATGGTTGTATGGTTGTATGTATGTATGTATGGTTGTATGGTTGTATGTATGTATGTAGAGATATAAGCAGACATGTAGACTGACTGATTGAATCGGCTCCTTTCCATAAACTATACGTTGGTATTGACAACGCACACCACAAAAAGATTAACTGTTAACATCTCAGTAAACAATTTCATTTTCAATCGGAGTTCGATCTGCAATTTATTTCCTTTTTGAATTTTCAATATTAATCGATATTGTCCCCCTAGAACAGTATTATTTCTAGATAATAGGTCATTGTGGTAAACTACGTAAAGTTTGGGTAACAGAGAATCTGAAATTGATTTCACGACACTAAGTGAAAAAGGAGCTAGAACTCGAAATGTAGTGAATAACTCCGGTGCAAATTGATGTGCCACTCTTTGTCGGTTCCTCGATGAAAACATTGTATTTTATTATCGTTTTCATTGACTGAACCCTCACGTGTGTATTCATAACTACTATGCTTCGTCGATAAACTAGCTTAGATTCAATGTTTTCAGTGTGCAGAATTTCTTCTTTTTTTCGCCTTCGAATTTGGAGGGTCCGTGTCAGAGGTCAAAGCGAGATGTGTATCTAGCTTATAGTATATCTATTTAACAGCTCAGTAAAGTTTTGCCAGCATGTCTTCTTACAACATTGAAATTGTAATAGGAAATTAGTTCTCAAAATTCTGCCATATATGCTCTCGTTTATGATACCTTCAATTCTGATTTATATTTTGCGATTTTTATTTGCAGCCATGCATGTCAATAAAAAAGGGTTGTTGTTGTTGTTGTTGCTATTGATGATGATGATGATAACGACGACGATGGCGAGGATGACGATAACGAGGACGAGGATTATCATGGAACTCGATTTTCTTTCTTCTATTTTTCTTTAAAAGCCCAAGATTTAAATACCAAATAAAAGCATATATTCCGTTTTGGTTCCAACCCAAGATCGCCTGATTCAGAGTCCAATGTGTTTCGTCCTACTGTCGAATCCACTCGGACATCGGAGGTTCTGGTAAAATGATTCGTTTGAGTCGTTGTTACCGACAGAGGGCACTTCGATCAAACTTAGTAAAAGTGAGACTTACAGTAACATATATTGCTATCTAAAAATGCATCTAGACATACTCTCTACAATCATTCAAGTTAAAATTATGTTGAAAGCAAAAGATGATATCATTAAACATCACTTTATAAAAAGACGCAGATGTAGGAGGCATGTGCGAACTAGTAAGTGAAACTGCCCATGTTTACGTGAAACTGTTACCCTATAATCACAATGTCGTTTTAAGTGGTTTCAGCTCATTGGCCAATCGAATTGCTTTTCCAGATTCTGGGAACGTCTCGCTGAAGCATTACATGGAAAACTAATTTTGCTTTCTTCATTCTTCAATCAGGCTCTAATATGGCGGAGATCTCACGGAAGCATGCGAGAGTTCTGTTTGAAAGAGACTGACCTTTAACTATTGAACTTCTTACTTTCTACATTTGGTCTCAAATCACGTTAATATTTCCTGTATAGCCCTACATTTGTTTGTCAGTACTGAACTTTTCAGTGTGTCCAGTCTTAATAAATCTAATCTAAAGCAGCCTCGAAGAGGAACTCATGGTGAAGTTCTTGTTACAAGTTATCCGGAACTTTTTTGTTTGGAGATTACGGAAGGTAAAGAAAACTGTGCAGTTGGTCACAAATTTCACTTACGAACCAGCGACAAAGCTTTCAAACACATACTACTGCGCATATCTAAAGAATATACACTTTCCTTTAAATCAATACCAAGAATACCTGAATCTATCTCATGCATCACGAAAGAGGAATAAATGCTTTGAATAAGACTGGGTAATGAAAGGTAAAGAAATGTCACATCAACTGGAAGCTGTGGGGAGGAGGTTTGCGGTTGCTAACCTACGATGGAATGGGGGAGGGGACTATATTGTTACCGAAATACCAGGGGTTAGCTCTATCCTCAATCATATGAGACACTTGTAGGGTCAGGAAAATATTTTAACCAAACCTTTAACAAAAGTAGAGATACTATATCATAAATCCTTGATACAGCATGTCCTTCACCGATTGCTGGGAAAGATTGCACTAAACCGAGTATATGCATTTAATATTCGATAACGTTAACGTATCAGTCGTTATCGTCTGGATGTAGCGATGCAGCCTACAATTTAAGACTTATTAAAATGAATATCAGAAGTTTGCGACTGTAAGACACGACACTGTACAAATTTGTGTTGTTTTTCTTTTAACATTATAGCCCATGTAGAGCTTAACGACTAATGCAGAAATCACTGTCTTATTTCCAGGCCTCGCTTCATACTGTATTTTTAGCGTCGGCTTTGCTTCCTGCGATTGCGTTTCATCCATCGATAACAATTTATGCTCTGGCGACTTTTGGAATTCACGTGCTACTTAATTGTAGTAGTCTATTTGATAAAACGTTGCATTTCGTGCTAGAGAGAGTTATCTTTAAGTTTCGAAAGACGTTTTTCACTTTCATAAATGTGAAGTTGTAATTTCATTGGAGAATCGAAAGATCATGAGAATATGACTTCGTAACTGTGTTCTTCATCTGTTGGAGATGTCGACCATATCACCAGTTTCTTTATTTAATGCATCACTGCTTTTGCAAATATAATCTCAATGCTTATGTTTGCGAGTAATGAAATGTGTCCTCCTTGCACCAATTTATGTGTGTGTGTGTGTGTGAGAGAGAGAGAGAGAGAGAGAGGGAGAGGGAGAGAGAGAACATTGTGGAATTTAAGCAAGCGACTTCCTTCGTTTATGTGATTTTTTTTTTCTTTATATGAGTTGTAAACAAGTTTGCTATGTTTGTTGTTGTTGTTGTAGGGTTTAACTCCATTTATCAGCACACGATAGGTTATACATTGCGGCCAGTATTAATAGTGGAAGAAGAACCCGGGAAAACTCCGGAAAGAACCAACGACCCACAGGAAGTTAATGGCAAGCTTTCTCACATACCCACATTGGCTGAATCCAAGACTCGAATACATGCAGACAGAGGTTAGATGGCAGTGATCCGTAATGGAGATCGCTTTAGACCACTCGCCCTCCCCCCCCCCCCTTTGTTTGTTGAATTGGCGTTGATTGATTTTTCGCTTGTTCCCTTTGTGACAGGTAACAACCCAGAAAATTGTGCTTCGTGTCTTCACATAGTGACAAATATTTGCAAACATTTTATTCTTTTCTTGATTTTTTTAATTATCGCACTTGGAAACATGCGATAAATAAACACATTATCATTGATTTTTAATTATCACAGTTAAGACTAATAATAAAATATGCGAGGCAGAAATAGAAATATATCTGTATGTGTGCGTGCGTGTGCGCGCGTGCGTGTGTGTGTGTGTGTGTGTGTGTGCTTGATACAAATGTATGTTTCAATAATCAATTTAGTATTTCATACTCTGAACTTAAAACTTGTTTGGTTTCTGATCTACGGCAACTTGCGTGCCTCCATTGAAAGTATTGTCATGTTTGCTTTGTTTGAGGGATGTTAGGGTGGGGTGGGTCGATACCACTCTTTTTGAAGGGTGTTTGGGTGGGGTGGGTCGATAAAAACTGATAAGTGTTCTAAAATTTCCTTGTAGTCTAAGCCTGAAGTATCGAATATAAAAGCAAACTAGTTATTGAACAGAGACGGTATAGAATAAAAATGAAAAACAGTTAATCTGCTCTTTGGTTTTCAAGTCTCATGCATGTAATTAACAATATATAACACAAGGCCATAAGTTTGAAGAATCAAAAGTTTCAGATGCAGCACTCATTCCAGACTTTCAGTCCATAGCAAATACTATTAGCCTATACCATATCTGAGCTAAATAGAGCGGCCATCTTTGTAAAGAAATCTTTATAAATTAATCTTTAGCTGATAGTCGATGTAAAGGTATACATGCTTCATGAATACATGCATCATGTTCACGGCTATGGCACAAAAATTAAGATTTTGTGGTAAATTTCTTGTCATTTACTGCGAGGGTATATTTAAAGCGCGGTTCGCAGGTAAGTTGTATAGGTGTGCCGCGGAATCCTTGTCAGGCCTATATTTTATGCGTACATGTGTGATTTTAATGGAAACGTGGAAAGTATGGATGCGGTACGATTGACGTTAATTTTCTTGCACAATAATTACAACCCGCGTATGTTGTTATTACGTAAGGGGACGTCCATTAATTATGTCAACAATTTTTAGGCAATTTTTTACCCCCCTTCCCCCTTGTCAACAACTGTCAAACATTCAGTGCCCCCCCCCCCAATAAAATTGTACCCCCCCCCCACAAACTAACAATATTTTATACGGCTGGATTTTATGCTAAAATAGAATTATGGAAATTAAAAGGTCTACAAATAAATTTTAATACATTTTTTTACTTGTTTAACAGATTTCAAATTGACTATAACACTTTGAATTCATGAAAAAATCGAGAGTTTATATTCTAGCTTTCGTATATTGGCTACAGCAATTTTACAGCACATGCAAATGGGGGGGGGGGGGCATTTGCCTGAAATGAACAAGAGTCTGTTATCAAAGTGTATAATATTTGTAAGGCATTAAGGTTACTGCATCTGGTTGAAGAAGTTGTATGCTTGTGTAGGCTACATAATTTATTTTATGTATTATGTTAAAGATGACTATATAATAGTCAAGCTCTCAAGTTTCCTAGGCTCAGTTATCCATCCTTGGATGGATAGCTCATGGACTTCAATATATATAGCATCTATACATATAACATAGATGCTATTTAATAGAAGTCCATGGATAGCTATACTATGTAGATGTCTATGGCTCAGTGCAGTCTTTGAATTTAGTAACAGCTTCCCTTAAAAATCTGTCTACAGTCTACAATCTACATTGAATAAAAACAAAATATGATGATGCAAGACTACGACTTCCTTGGCAAGAGCTCAACCAGTTTAGGATTAAACTGGTGTGCTGTTGACGGGCGAACGAGTGTGTGCCATACCAACGCACCGAATAATTACCTATTTTTTTATTTATTAAATTTATTGTAAAAAAATAACATTGTTGACGTCAATTTATCTTGAACTCCCCCTCCCCCATGTCAACAATTTTCATACTTTTTCTAACCCCTCTATTTTGTTGACATAATTAATGGACGAGCCCTAAACAATGTGTTCGGTTTTCTCTCATATAAAAGTATTTAAATTTAAACTCTTGTTCTTTTCGTGATTAGCTGATACAATTATCTTACACGAGTTTTCATTTCAAACAAAATTTATGAAAAAAATCTGAATGTACATAATTTAATGGGTTCCATAGTTATATATCAAATGATAACAAGATTGGATTTATTTCGTGGCAAAAATCGCTCAATAAACCCGCAAATTATCAAAGTGAAATGACATTGCAAATACTTTCAGGTACTTTGAACATTTCGCATTTGCATTACAGAGCATAAAAAATATATATTTACACAAATATATTTCCTATTAAATTCAGAGCAATCAAATTTCACGATTTCTTTTTCCTCTTTCCTATACGTCCCCAATAACATTTTGCCGACAGTAGTAACTTTCTGATTTACACTATTGGGATTTACAATAATATAGGAGAGACATGACGAATATCGCACTTAAAAGAATCTATAATCATAGATTTTAAATGGGATAGAACTATATAACTTAAATTCGCTTAACACACTAAGGACGTTTAAAGAAATAAAACTGTCAACCCAGGGTGTGTTTTCGAACGAGTCTTGCATAAAATAGTGTACCCGACCGGTACTTAAGGGTCCCACCTGTACATTTGCATAAAATGGAATAATATTGTGTTAATAAGTGTCATTACTTTGAGTGTATGTTCTTAAGCGGAAAAATAATGGGTTTGTAAACTATCAACATTTAATCTGGTCACATATGAGGAAATTCGTATAATGTCGAACAGATAAGTACAAAATGTAAGATTGGATATATCACCTCCAATTTGCAGAACGATCTTGTTCAACAATTCAATTCTACCACCTACAATTCTAATATGGAATTTGTTACCCGTTGAAGTAAGAAACAAACGTTCAATACATAATTTTAAAGCCTATTGGAACCGCCGATAATGACTGTACGGAAGAAGGCAGCGTACCAGACTACAAATTTATAATATATTCTATACACTATGGGGGAATGGGCCGTAATCGTGTTGATGTTTTTGTTTTGCGGGAGGGGGGTGTTGGGGAAGGGGACGGCTTGATATGGATAATCTAGATGTTCTCCATTAGTGTTATACAATAGAAAATTCTATCATACAAGATAGGCATGTGAGAAATATTTTTCCTTCCCCATCCACTTATGTATGTATTTACGTTATCCCTCGATCATACTTTAGTATGAGTCATTGTTTTTAGCTATTACACTGTTTATTGGAAAAGATGGTACAAATTGTTTTGGTACCTGGCTCATAAAAATATTCCAATCGTTTCAATATGATAGTTTCTGTCATCAATGCTCATAGATTTGAAGAGAATGTCGTACTGTATGAGTAACCCATTTTTTTTTTTATCCCGCCACGAAGAGTTCCCGGATATTGACCTCTGCCCATGACAGGTACCCATAAGTGAGATGGCTAGGATTATTGTCTATTTGCGTTTTAACTGTGTGACTTTTCACTACTTTCTTTTCATATTTCCGTGAAATGGCTTATTCGCTGATTAAGAACGTTAGGTTTCTCCACTAGATCCGGTTTGCTACCTGGAACATCTGAATCAACACGAATGCTGTATATTTCACTGTTTCAGTTTAGAAAGCTCAATATTATGGTGATGCTGTTGGTGATACCTTATGTCATTTAATGTTATAGTAGTCCCATTTTGTATTCATCAAGTCCAGGACAGATTGCAATTGTCCAAATCATCAACAGATTTTAACTCTCGTCGTGAGATGGTCTTTTGAAGATCATGTCAGGAATTCGGCCGAGGTGAATTTGATATATCTTGAGAACATGACAGGTGCGCTTCGTAACACAAGATCAGTCTTGAGGCTTTTAGTTTATGACAAATTCGTAAAGCGACAGTGATCTCAAAATAGCGGCCAACTACATACAGATTACATAAGTTGTATAAACCACCCATAACAATAGATTTTTAAAAAAATATGGTACGCCCCTCTTATATCACTTGCAAATAACTATGCGCGT